>JAHZNP010001440.1:0-19776 GCA_020615345.1 Triops cancriformis
TTCTCACGATTGAACTTAAACGCGAAATTATAGCCAAAAAAGATTCAGGGGCTATACTTGTTGCCATTGCTGAACAATTCGGACTGAGTAAATCAACCGTTGGAATGCTTTTGGCTAGTATTAAAAATTTTGGACATTTTAAAAGCTCAGACAGCGAAAGGGAAAGAGACAGAAGCAAACCACATTAGACGGGTTCTTCAAATCAGTGCTGGCCAAAAAATTATGATATTGAGAGTCATTGTTTGGAGAAAACTGATTAATAAATGTTTGAGATATATTGGTTGACAGTCAGTCTATTTTTATTATTTTCTTCCGATTTTTTAAGCCAACTTCTTCAGATTTTGGTCCGGGGTCAGGAACGGATTAAAATGATTTACATTGAATCTTATGAGAAATAGCGTCTCTTATTTCGAACGCTTCTTAAACCGAACTCCGTCCAGGAACGGATTAGGTTCGTTAAACGGGGCACCACTGTACTTTAACGGTCGGTTTACATACTTCGTATTATAGCTATATTGATTTCCTTGTTACGCGGCTATTGCAGAAAACCATTGTATTTCCAGCAATCTTGAAGACGATGAACTTGAGGGTTCGGGAAAGACGAATTCCACGGGGGCAATGACGAGAAAGTAACACCCACAACACACAAGCACAAACGTAAATTGTGGTTTTAACGTATATCTTTACATAAGAATTTAGTGTAAGTTTGTTTGGTTGATTTATTGACGTGGAACGCGGAAACGTAGATTTAGTTCATTTGTTTGTTTATTTGTGTGTAGATTAAACATACAAGGAAACACAGAACGTAAAACGTACAAACGTAGAAAAGCGTACGGAGCGAAACAAAAACGTACTGAAAGGCGAAGTGACTAAGAACTACCGACCTCCACAACCTTAGACTTTGCCATACATATATGGATACCAAGCATACACGCAATAAAGACGTTGACGAGGGATAGACAAGTCCGACAGGTTAGGGCTGAAAGTGAAAGCGCAATTCGGGGAACAAAAGGTGATTTGGGGTCACAGGTCAAGAACGCATACAAAAGTGAAATCGGTTTGGAACAAATCTCTTTCACTGTACGACTCCCTTCAGTAATGTTCTTTAGCGTTCAATAAACATTTATTAAATTTTTCTAAATTTCTTCCAAAATCCCTGTCGTTTAATTACCGTCTTTATTTCGTACGAAGATAAGTACGCTTAAGCATCACCACTAGTAACCAACGATCTTCTCTCGCTGTTTTTAATGCGATTTCGCCCACTCCCGTAAGCATTGGTATGATTAGACTAATGAAGCATTTCGCGGAGCTTTGGTGTCTATTTTTTTATTCTGTCTCCATGTCTACGGTTTGGTCCCAAGCTAATGTCTTTTGCTAACCCAACAGTCTGATTTTTCTTGTCGTTATTTATCCTTCCGTCCCCTTTTCTCTTCTGGTATTTATCCTCCCTTTCTGCTTTTGTCGATTTAGGCATCCTCTCGTCCGCTTGCCTTGTTTCTGCGGAAGTTGGCGGCCGATTTTGGCTAGCTACTCCCTATTATTCGAGTCCGGGGTCCGGAGTCGTGTTCTTGTTCGCAATATTCGAGGAACATGCACGAATGAAAGAGCACATTGAAAGTTTTATTCGGAAGGAGGTCAAAGGAATCATTTGCTTGACGAGACAAGGGTTGGCTCATGCTGTGGGGAATCTTTTAGAAGATGTTTCGCGAGTCAGTCGTGAAAATGCTCGTGGGTGAGAATTTTCAATTCAGCTTAAATCCTTGAAAAAAAGTGGCAAATCTGGCCAAGTCTTCCTTACCTCCTTTTTTTTCTAAGATGCCCAAAAATTGCTTAACCTAGAATTTCATTCAAGCTTTGTTCTTTCGACTTCCCAGCGTTTCTTCTCACACATGACAAGTTTTGTACAGTACAAAGGTACAACCACTCAGTGACACGAAAAGCACTTATCATTGTTTGTTTACTTCGCATGTAAGGGAAAGCTCGATTTTTAAAAAAATCAAAATGGACTCCATTTACATCCATCTTTTCCTATTATTTGATCGGGTTGGTTGGATTCGATGTGGAAAATCAGATGATCATATCGGATTTTTTCTGAAATATGCGGAACATTAATTACAAGAAAAATAATATGTTCTTGTCGAAAATGGGTACCAGGCGTAAGGGGAATCAGACAATTAACTCGTAAGGTGTTGTTTGTGCACGCGTTGCTCGGGTCCTGTAATCTGGAAAGTAAGAACTATATTTATATATAATATTTATTTCAGACAGAAGGGCAGAGAAGGGCCCACAAAAGGTAACGATCTTCTAGTTCTATAGTACTATAGTTCTAAACGATCCTTACCTTCTCTGGATACTGATCAGAGCACATTTTCCTAAATTGGACAAATTTTTCAGTCGACGGTCTGAAATGCCAATATTGTACGAAAATAAGGTCAACTTTGCTTGAGCAATACTTAGCTTTACCCTTGGCGATACACACACTTTGTGAGTGTAACTAAATTAAAAATTGGTAGTAAGTCGCTGAAGTGAGGAATCAGACGTCAACGGCAACACACTGAAATACATGTAGTTTAATATTTTAGAAGAATAATTTGCCAAAATACAGTTAACAATTTATTTGGTACACATATATAGTTATTCTTGTTTCAGAAATAGTACCCTGTCTGCAAAAAATGTATTACTTTTGAAAGTACTAAAATACTTAAGTGAATTGAAGTGTTTACTAATAAAACTACTGAATTACTTAAAAGAATACTATAATTAAATCTTAAAATACTTAACGTACCAATTCCTAGCTCAATTTAGAAATGTTACAACTTGGTCATTGGCAAAGAACTTTAACTGTAGTGAAAAAAGTTACTTTCGGTCTTACTGTAGACAAATAATTACACTTAGTGATAGCAGTTCCTCTGATATGCTGCTATTTGGCTATTTCAAATAACACAGTAAAAAATATCTGACAAAAAATTTCTATGATTACAATGTTACCTTTCTGCAGAATTATTGAACCCTGACTTCCAAATTCGAATTTCTGTTTAAACATTTGCCTCGCGTCCTCCCAGTACAGAAATATCGGCTAATTGCTTCGCATGCAGCATCGCAAATGCCACCACTAGAGAAAACATGGAAAAGCACAGAAAGGATTTTTCTTGAATTCCTGAAATAACATACAGAAAGGTTCTATCATATCTCTTAGTGCCTAATTCTATCTTAACGTACTGCACAGGTTTTGGGACGTCGCCGACGGCATTTAAAAGGTGACACCGCATGTCTGTTGGACGTAAAAATCGAGAAAGCTATGCAGACTTTTAACTTCCCCTTTTACACAGGGAACGTATTCCTGTTAATATAGTTTATCGTCCAAAACGTCCAAAAGGCCTTTGTAGTTTTCCTCAACCGGCTTTATAGCTTCTACGCTTGGCGAACAACACAAAGCATTTTGCGTTGTGCTCTTTCCCGTTAATGCCTTTCATGCATGTAATGCTTTCCAAACCAGGGTAAATTATCCAAAACGCCTAAAAGCTGCTTTTACTTGACTGACGGCACACATCTTCGTTTGTCAGGAGTTTTGCGTGCATTACCATTAACTTCACCAGGTACTTACGACTCTTAGATAAGCGGTTTTGCTAATGAAAGAAAAAGGGAACTGGTACTGCTTTGACACAGAAATCAACAAAAATGAACATGTTCACATTTCTAACGAGACATTAAGATTAACAGTGTTTTATCAGTTAAGGCACAAGGTTTCATACCGAGTCGGAAAGAAAGTGGTTTGGCGAAGAACTTCAGCGGGTAACTCCACTGCGTAATGTAAGTCTCAAACGCTGCAACCTTACCCACCTTCGTATTCAATTTTCGGCGTCTGCAGTTATTAATTTGTTGTAGCTTTGTCCTCTTCATGTATCATATCTCTTCATTTTTTCATATATCTTCATATATATTTACTTCTACAGGGTGCGAAATAAACACCTTCAGTATTTCAAAACTTAAATAAGAAAGGTGCGTTAAGTTCTACTCAAAGTCATATTTCAGATTGGAAGAATCTGAAATATTATAATTATATTATTTATTATTATAATTATATTATTTATTATTATAATTATATTATTTATTATTTAGTTTCTATTGTTAGTTTTGTTTTAAAGATCCTTCTTTCCAGATTTCAGAAAATTTTTACTGGGGACACGCACTTTTAGTCATTGTGTACTACTCGGTATTTTTTTTTTCTTATTTGTTTCAGTTCCCGACGTAGGCTCGCGCCTATTGTCGGGTGCTCGGTAGTTATTTACGATGACATCGCTACAGTTTTCTGCGAAGTGGCAATCTTAACTCTAATAAAAAAGTTCGCATATGACATTTGTAGACTTATGCTTTTAAAGCAGAACCAAAAAATAACGAAAGTTCAAGGATGAAAGATGTGCGTGCTACTCGTCAGGGGCGACGTAAACGGAGTCAGAGCCGTGGAAACAGCGCTCTCAACCTCAAATTTGCTGTAATTTACTATAAAACCCCATGAAAGCAAAACTGGCGTCATTGGCACTTTTGAGTTCTGCAGAATTTTTCTAGTATTATTTCTCACGTCTTTTCTTACTTTTTTCTTAAGCAATTACTGAAAATCAGTTAATATAAAATATCTCTTAATTGTGGCGAACAAAAAGGAATTACAAAATGCTTAAAGCCAATGCTTCATAATTATTGCAAAAAAATCTATTGTGAATTGCGAATTTAAATAACTGCTTTCTGTTAATTTTTTTCGGAACATTGGAACGCATTCTTATTTTTCAAAGTATTTTACAATCCCCTGTTCAAGCTTTCTTATTCGCGACATTTTTACCATGCGTTTTCGCGCAAATAAGGAGCTTTGACGGTATTCGTAAGCTATGCAGTACTGCATAGTAAGATAAGGAGAAATGGAATGATGTTCTTAAACTGTCTGCTGCATTTCTCCTGTACAGCCATTGTACGTGGAGGAAGTACAGTAGCCTTAAGGCTTTACTCGCTGTACCTCATAACGCATCTAGAAGCATTCGGTATGCCGTTGAATGCCTTAGTTACATTAATTGATCGAACAGTTGCGTTTCACCCGACGTACTAATTCTCAAAGTTTTTAAAATGCCTGCGAGTCTACATTTTCATTGTTAAGGAGAGAGCTAGTAGAAGTTCTGGCTCGTGAGTGTGGAAAGGACCTAATTGAATTTGTATCGATGCGAACATTACTTGAAAAAATAAAACAATTCAACTGTTTTCTTCCTTTCAAGGGAAACGCTTCAGAAGGTACTTTGGAAAAATTTCGGCAGACACGACATTTTCTGTGTCGCAAGTCTGTGCTCATTCTTCTGTGTCCCAGTTTCTTTTTGGTTCAAGAATTAATTGTTTATTCTGGAAAATGTAGCCCGAAAGGCATTCTGATGCAGAAATTTGCAGAAAAACAAGCAAACCATTTTTTTCACGCTCAATCTTCCTCCTATCGTCTCAGCTTCTTTCACCCCTTTTGCAGGAATAAAAAGGTGGAACAAGTCAGTTGACGTCAACTTGTGCTATGAGCGACGGCAAAAGTAATTTTCAGAGGCAAGTGGCGCCATTTTCAGTCTAATTATCCTTGACCTTTTTTATGAAGCGATATTTTGCAGAAGAGGTAACATTCTTGAACGAACTTCAGCCAAGCAACTTCCAAGTCTTCTCCAATTGTATTCAAGAGGACATTTAAAGTAACTTTCCTTTACCCCGGAGGAACCTTCTGCCACTTTTAACATGACGTTTCATTTAACCGAACACAAAATCTGAACTTAGTATAATTATTCGTACTCTTAAAACGAAAAGTAAGAAGAGAAATTCGGTTTTGATTTTCAAAAACTTGGGAGACATCCATGAAGAGAATCGACGGAGACGAGAGGCGAAATTTCCTCGACGCGTGGAACCAATGACATTAAAAGCGAAGGGTATGAAGTTGCCGTGACAGCCTCATTAACTACTGCACTTTAACACATCACGTAGAGGAGAGCTAGAGGAAAGCGTTTAGAAAGGAACATAGAGTTATTGAAGTTAATGACTATTTTTGGTCCTTAATTATACAGCTTCTACAGTCCCTAGGAATGTACAATACCACGGTAGGGTAGCTTTCGGACGGGAAAACTTTTCATAGAGTTTGAACAGCAAGTTAGAGAATGTCCCTCGGAATGGTATGCAAGTAAGGTAATGACAAGCTATGTCGTTTTAATGAAAGATTGGGCTTGTAACTAAGTATGCTGCTAGCTATTCATCTCTTGTAAAAAAAAATTGCACATCATGAAAGACGCTCCGATTACAACGACAGCTCGATACTGACGAAGGGGGAAACAATTTGTTACGAAAATTCGATATTTCCAAAAGAATATTTTGCTAACTACCCAAAAGAAGAAAGTGGGAATCCCTGGTGAGCAGAACACAGAACATGGTGCTAATTGAACTAGTACAGTCGTTTACATCTTCAAACACGGTCGGTAAGGAATTCCCCCCAAATATCGCTACGTTCATCGCATTGTGTCATATAAGATTAAAAAGGCGTGGACTAATTAGGCTGAAATAGATTAAATACCTTCTAATATAAGTGATGGAACAGGTAGAAAAAAAGGTGAAGAGGGAAAGCAGTAGACGTGGAATACAGTGGTGCCCCGTTTAACGAACGCATTGTATAACGAACAACTTGTACAACGACTCGCGCGGGGGCAAAAAAATGACTCGCACAACGAACTCTTCCTCTTGCAACGAACTGCTTGGGGTGGAGAAAAAAGTTTTTAAAAATTGGCAGTTACGTTTCCCTCTCCGCGCGCATGCATTTGACACGAGAACTTGGCTTCCGGACGCCAGTCAGTTGCTGCAAAATAGCCTGTTTGTATCTCTATATTTGTTTACCTATTGTCGTTGCTTTTTTTTCGATTATAAGTGTTACTACAATGGCTCCCGAGGAGTCTGATAGCAAGAAGAATAGAAAAGTTCTCATGATTGAACTTAAACGCGAAATTATAGCCAAAAGAGATTCAGGGGCTATACTTGTTGCCATTGCTGAACAATTCGGACTGAGTAAATCAACCGTTGGAATGCTTTTAGCTAGTATTAAAAATTTTGGACATTTTAAAAGCTCAGACAGCGAAAGGGAAAGAGACAGAAGCAAACCACATTAGACGGGTTCTTCCAATCAGTGCTGGCCAAAAAAGCAAGGCGGATATGTAAAAGGGCAAGAGAATCGAAGATTCATGTAACCTAGAGTGATATTGAGAGTCATTGTTTGGAGAAAACTGATTAATAAATGTTTGAGATATATTGGTTGACAGTCAGTCTATTTTTAGTATTTTCTTCCGATTTTTTAAGCCAACTTCTTCAGATTTTGGTCCGGGGTCAGGAACGGATTAAAATGATTTACATTGAATCTTATGAGAAATAGCGTCTCTTATTACGAACGCTTCTTAAATCGAACTCCGTCCAGGAACGGATTAGGTTCGTTAAACGGGGCACCACTGTAGTTTGCATCTGGTCACTTTCAAATTTCGCGCCCGGTGTTTGGCGCGCTATGGCGCTGTTTTTGTTTGCCCTTGGTTCCCTGGCAGCGTTGTTATGTTGTGAAAACAGACTTTTCCGAGTTCCTTTTTAAGTACTTAAAGTAATGTGTAAAATCACACACGCACATGGCACCAATTAAGCCAGAAAAAGTTATTAGCTTTAGCAGCGAGGATCCGGTAACGTTTAATTACTGAACATTCTTCGCAAGCATTTAAAACTTATGGATCACGTGGCATTCTTGTAATTAGCAAAATATCTTCAAGTAACGCTTTGGTTGATTTACTCTTACACGAACTAATCAACCCTGTAAAGTTTTAATGTGAAGTTTTGGCTAAAAAGTTGTCAGTTAATTTGTTATTAATGCATCTCGCGTATTAATACTGCGAGACGTAAAATTCCTGGGACAGAATAACAATATCATCCCTTTTTCTAGCGGGGTGTTCTGATTTTCGGCGCATTCTTGAATGCTGCAAAGAATAGTCTTGTTTATTGTGGTATTTACTACGTTATTCTAACATTTTCCGGTATTTTCTCAGCATCATCCAGCTGAAAATTTGCTCAGCCGCGAAGCGTTTCGCAAATGGCGTTGCAAAGACCCCGGTGAACTACAAGCTTCGGTAGTCTTGCAGTTGGACAAACCCTACCGGATTGATTATGTGGACATTGGCAACAATGGCTCAGCGTTGGTTGAAGTTCTCGTTGGCCGATCCGAAAAACCCGATCAATATGAAGTAAAATGTCAAAAAACACAGTTTTACAGAACCGCTTATTTTAACTTTTGTTTTTCATAATACAATAAACCAGGTTTTGTTGCCGAATTCGTCGTTTATGACACCTGCTGAGGCCAAGAGTGAATCAATGCTTCACCGGGTACGGATGTTCGGTCCGGATAAGTTGAATAAGCCTATTCTGGAGCAAAAGTGGGACCGAGTGCGGATTGTGTGCACTCAGCCGTTTTCAAAGAGCTTGGCGTATGGCTTGTCGTTCATTGATTTGCGAAACAACGATCCGGATCCCACAGTCACCACCTCTTCGACATCCTCCTCAATTGTGTCGGGATCTTCAGCTTCGGTAGCTCTCAGTCCCAAATTCTTGGGCGCTTTCAAGTTACGTCAAGAGCCCGAAGACGAAAGTGATCACATTGCCAAGGGAAGTCTCTTTGCCCAGCGCAAAATGTTGCTAGGCAACTTGTCAAGCCCGTCCGCTATTCGAGCAGCGGCTGCTACGAGCTTGGCTGCCAGTACATTGAAAAGATGCGAAAAAAAATTAGAAGAAGAAGAAAAAGCGGATGCTCGGTTGCATAGTCAGCTCCCGGAATCGGGTTACTACCAATTAAAGAAAGAATCAAAGCCGGTGATTGTTAATAAAGAAGAAGTAGTGCGGGGAGGTGGAGAAAAAAACGGAAGGGCTGTTTCACCTTTACCAAAAAGGAAAATCGTACCGGGAGAAGAGGAAGACCTGGGACCACCGAAAAAAACGAAAGCTGGCGTTAAAAAGAGGGTGAAAGAAAAGGGGAAGCTAGAAGAAGTTAATAAGCGCCTGGATCGAGAGGAGGAGCTGGAAAGTCAACAAATGAAGAAGAAGGCCAAAAAAGAAAAGATGCGGAAACCGTTTGATCAGCTCTTTAAGGACGTTGTCTTTGTTCTCAGCGGATTTCAGAATCCACTAAGAGCACAGTTGCGTGATAACGCGATAGCCATGGGAGCCCGGTATAAACCGGATTGGGGACCAATTTGCACGCATCTCGTGTAAGTTTGTGGAGTTTTTTTATTTTCGTTTTTTCCTCCCTCCTTGCTTTTTTTTAACAGTTTTTTAAAGGAAAGCGTTGAAGCATAAAAGGCTTTCTGTAGTAATTAAATAAGTAATACCAAGTATAGAGGCCTAATAAGCAGAACGCGTACCGTGGGCTCCAAATTGGAGAGGGTGCCGCCTCCATAGCTCATTTTCTGAAAACATTTCTTAAAGTTTTTCAAATGGATTTAGTATACAGCTTAACATTGATTCGTCTAATTCCGAATTTTTAACGATACCTTTTTTTGTCGCCCTTTTCTTTCTTGCAGGCGCCAAAAACATGTCTTACTAAACGGTTTGGAATTTAGCTGGGAAGTTTTGTGTGGTTCTATTTAAAGAGTATCCGTTCTGATTTTGGAATGAATATTTTTAGAAGTGTTAAAAATGTAGACTCAGCATTTTAGATAATATTGGAAATTGTTGTGAAATGCGACGTCTCACGATAGTTACCATTTTTCAGTTTGATCGCAAATATCGAAAGTAAAAGTTGCGTTAAAGTTTCAATATTCTACGCGTTACTATCTAACATCGTTAATAGGCAATTACCTCAGTCTGTTGCATAGTTGAATTGTTTGTTTACCTCAGGGTTGTGCCTAAGCATAAAAAAGGAACTTTAATGAATTCCAATCCCATCTAATTTTAAACGGTCAAATCCAACTCCAAGTGCAAGTCTATTTTTTCTGGAAGACCGAGTTCAAATGTAAGCCAAAGTCTAGATAAAATAATTTCACTGTAAAAATACTTACAAAAGTATTTTTTTGCACTAATTTTTGGTAGAAAAAAAATAAAAGTATTTTTACAGTAAACTCCTTATCATTTTTTTTGCTGCACTGTAAATTCACAATTTTTATTACAGTGTAGTATAAAATAGTTGTAAACTTGAGAAACCTCCATATTTTGTAAAGATGTGGTGCTAACTGTCTGTTTACAAGTAGAACCTAATGTAGGAAACATACAATGAAAAGCTGCGGAATGTCAGAGGAAATTGCGTTGTCTGCATTAATCCTTATTCGTAGCTTTTCATATTGCCCTTTCATGAAGGAAAAATGCGTATATAATAAAAATTACTTATGTAATATTCCCAAGAAAGGTCTTTCAAATCCGAGTCAAGCCTTCCTTTACTACTGAATTCCTTTCCAATTCACTGCTGAACGGTTATCTCCAAGTTCAAGTTCAAATCGCACCAGAAAGAGCTTGTTTAAACTCTCAAGCCTTAAGTTCATGTAAAGATGGTTTTAATCGGTACTTAAATCCAATTCAAGTTCAGATCGGTACAAACCTGGTTTACCTGTTGGATTATTTCTTTACCGCTATTTATATAATTATAAAACATGCTTTAAGCGCGACATTTTTATTTTTATTCCGATTTGCAAGCATTGGTCACGCATATAAAGAACTAATTGTGTATGATCTTTTATTGTATTCTTTTTCTTTCTCTATTTCCATGTAATCAGATGCGCCTTTCCTAATACGCCTAAATTTAATGAAGTGAAAGGTCAAGGGAAGATTGTGACCAAAGATTGGATTGAAGAATGTTTTAACCAACGGAAACGGTTACCCTGGCGACGGTAATTGCTTGTCTGTGTCTATTGCCAAAAAAGCAATTACACTCGTTTTTACTAACGTTGTTTAAAACTTTTGTATTTTCTCTGTCCGGCCTTTCCTTGTTTTGTTTTGCCTTCGAAGATTCGCCTTGGATAAGAAAGATCTGGGCCCTGAAAGTGAAGACGAAATTTGGGAAGCAGAACCATCAGCATCACCTGCTGTTCCTGCCATTGCCAGTAATAATGAAAGAACAAGTACTCGTGCAAGAACGGAACAGACTCGACAGAATCCGATCCAAACCCTGAAAAACACAGAAAGTGTTTCTCCGGAAACGTTAAGTACTCCGTCAAATTCCGCAAATGGAGTGTCTAGGAAAGAAAGAGTAACGGCTTCCCAGCAAGACAAGAGAACGAACACTGAGAATAACGCGATAACTTCAAAAGACAAAGGAGATGAAGATGAGTACGGTGCAGATACGGATGTAGAAGGCGCGAAAGAGTAAGTGAAGTTTTTTTTTTAAGAAATTTGTATTTCTTTTGTTTTTGTACAAAGAAAAATACTTTGACGCAGGTAAAATTCCCGACATTTTGGTAGCTGAGAACTGGAGACGAAGAATGTATTGTGAGGAACACTTTAAAACGAATTGTTTTGTTTTCTCTGTAGTGAAGATGACGCATACGATGCCGATACTGACGTAGAAGAGGAGACTGATCCGATTCCCGCGTCGGTGCCTCGTTTGGAAAATTTCTTCGAAGGAAAATATTTCTTCATTTATGGGAATTTTGACGCAGAAGAACTGAAGCAATTAAGTCGGCATGTTACTGCATTTAAAGGGTAAATTAATATTAATGGGTGCTTCGGGATTAAGTTCTTAGTGGGCAAGAGCAAAGAATTTATACGAATGTTTGCACAGGAAAGTGGAGCCTTACATGAATGCAGATGTGAACTATATCATTACCGACAAAGAGATGGATCGGTCTTTCCAAGACGTAAGTATTATTATATTTCGGCTGTTTCTGTTTTTGATATAATACTGGAAACTTCAAACATTTGCCCCAACTAAACCTTTGTTTAACTTCATCCGGCGTCTTGAATGTAGTCCAAAAGCCTTTTGTTTGAATGAAAATGTTACACAGTTCTTGATCAATTTCCCGTAACGTGTATTCAGTTTCTACTTGCTTGAATCCTTGGAACTCAATTAAGAGCAATTTTAGTCCATTTTCATTAAGCTAGCTTCCAATTAACCTCCGGTTGACTTCAGTAACCGTCCTAAAAGTTAACTAAATAGCTGTTCAGTAAGAGACGCGAGTGACTTCGTTTCTAAAATGCAACCACTCCACTTTCGCTCCTGTATTTACTTCCAAGTTTCTAATTACGAAGTTGACATCTCTTTAGACTATAAATTGCTTTCATGTTTGTTCTCCTAGGCTTTAACACAAAACCCAAATGTCCTTTTTGCGAGACCTGACTGGATTTGGGAATGTGTGGATACTCGGAGATGGGTTAAGCCTGATAAGTACCTCATTAAACTTGAAAAACAATAAATACAGAAAAAGCTCTCATTCCTTCTACGCTATTCGCTTATATTTGAATACTGATTGCATACACAACTGTCTCAAAAATCTCAACTGTTTTACTGGCCTCTCAGAGGAAAAATGGTCATAAAAAACTAGTTAACAAAGAAACTTAAGAAAAAAGTTGGCTATACGAGAGGCGTTGGTCTTTAACAATCCAGAAGGAATCGATCACAGCGCCATTTTTATCATCCGACACTTGCTCCATGTATAAATGCGTCTTGTTAGCAACGTGCAAGCGCGCATAACCATAATCTGTCATACGAAAGGCACTCCAAGGGGGCATTTCAGGCTGAAATCCACTTTTATGCTCCCGACAACCCTGCAATAATGGAACGACATGTTACTAATAGAAGGACAGACAATGTTTGCGGCCGCCTCCGTGCACCTTTCGAAAGGTCGTCTTAGTAACGCATGTAATAAAAACCAATGATGCACTCTCCAGATCATCGCATACTCAACACGTACACTACAAACCCAAACACCCGAGGTATGCCTCTTGTTCATACCGAATCAACAAACTGATCGCATCCCTAAACTAATAAGAAAGCTATCAAAATTAACGTTACACTTCAACGCAGAATCTTTTCTTTTCAATGTTAATGCTTTCTTAACAGTTGTCACGTTTGTTAAATATGTATCAATATCTTTAGGGAAAATACGGCCATACTATAGGTCACTATAGTTAGTCAACGTGTCAAAAGCTAAATTTTCTCGTATGTAATTTTTTTTTATCTTTGAAATAATAAAAAAGACCAGCAAAGCGCAAATACTCACGCTGGAAATCATTATTTTAAAAAATACAATTATTCCCTTATAGAGCTATTTTTTAGAAATGCTTAAATAAGGGACTTCAGCTGCAATCTAATACAGTGGAAACCGGTTATAACGAAATCGAAGGGACCGAGAATATTTTTTGTTATAACCGAATTTCGTTATAACCGAAGCATGCAAAAAAAACTTAAAGTCGCAATAACCTAGACAGTATTCAAGTTTACGCCGATACACTTTCAGTCTTCCGTTATAAATAATAAAGTTTGGATTTCCGTTCATTAATATTAACATTTAACAATACATTTTCATAAAATGATTGATAGCTTTTCTTTAAAAAACATCTGAAACTTTTTACTGTCCTTTTTATTACAATGTTATTGACATACTCTTCTATGTCGCCAAGCTTCTTCCTGTGCTTCTTCTCCGCTCTGACTTTTCCTCCATTACACCTGTCAGAAAGGGAACTTACTACTGATAGGGCAAGGGGAAAAAAACTTG
The DNA here is from genome assembly GCA_020615345.1 of Triops cancriformis. Lineage (NCBI taxonomy): Eukaryota > Metazoa > Arthropoda > Branchiopoda > Notostraca > Triopsidae > Triops > Triops cancriformis. The sequence continues at coordinate 13,719 of JAHZNP010001440.1, forward strand.
AATACTGTATAAGGTAGGGGCTCAGCTAACCCTCTAAAAGCATTTTCATCGGTTGTACACCTTAGTGGGGGACGCTTGGTCAAAGGGTAACAGTTGGCAAGAAGGAGAGCGGAGTTTATGCCGAGGATTTATTTTATTTTAATTTTTAAATACGGAGAGGGTAATCCGAGACTTTCAAGCAGAAAAAGTTGTTTTTGTCGGTTCGAAGACCGAAGATATTTTCGTTATAACCGATATTTTGTTTCGTTATAACCGAAGGAAAACGTATGTAAAGAGATAGGATTTTGTCGGGACCGACATGTTATTTCGTTATAAACGATATTTCGTCTTAACCGTTTTCGTTATAACCGGTTTCCACTGTATTACATTTCATACGATCGTATGTATCAATACTATTAACTAAAGGCGTAACAATGCAAGGGATTGCCTGCTTGTACTTACCGCGGAGCCGGTGATAACGTGCACTGGGGCTTGAGGATTTCGGTACGGGTCTTCTTCGCTTCCATTCATGACTTGACCATTATAAACGGGCCACAACCTTTCATATGAATGTTCATGTGCCCAAATGGCTAAATCGACTCCGTTGTCGTAAAACAATTTCTCGAGTCCAAACCTGTTCGCGACAAGAAAACTGCTTTTCACCCAGATTATCGGAATTAAGGTTACATTAGCATTCTAGTCCGCTGAATTCAAATGCAATTCTTCAGTGACTGTAACTTTTCAAAGAGAATTACCACTGCAACAATGGAATTCCGGTTCGGATAATATCACTTTCCCTGGTACAATCATTTGATCCCTTATTGGAGCAATACATGGGTCGGTGGCCGAAAGTAATAATCCATGGCCGAACGCTTCGATTCTCGGGCGCGCTCGCTTCCTTATTTTGGAGTAAAAAGGCAATATAAGAAAACCTTAGCATATCGAATATATCTCTTACTTTTAGGTCCTGTACAAGCCATTCGTATTGTTTAATAACTTGTTTGACACCGTAACGCATAAAATAATAAAACTCGGTCGAAATGGCGATGATATGAGCTGGGCCCAGGTTAAAACTGTACATCAAGTTTTCTTCTCCACCAGGCATCGAGAAACGAGCTCGATAATGACTAAAATTGCTGTAAGAACGTTACAGAGACGCATTAAATCATTGAACATTCAGAAGTGTAAGGATTTTTTCTATTTGAATTACGAAACATTGAATTGCTTACTAACTGTTTTCATGGTTACCCACGCACGTCATATAGGGTACGTACGCAGCAATTGGCTCGATTAAGTCCATGAAATAATCGCCGACACGCCCATCATGCTACTCACAAGTTCGTTTTCCATTATAACATCAACAATTCAGTACAAAACGTTTCTTTTTCAGCCACGTACCTCATACATGTCGTAGGCCATGTCGCCAACGTGCAAGACGGCATCGTAAAGACCGTTATGGGTGTCTTTCTGTAAACGAGGCAGAGACTGCGCATTCTCGATACCCAGGTCACCAAACACGGCTAGCCGAGGGGACCAATCTGGATCAGTTCTCGTATATGTAAAGGCAAAGGACTTGGACCACCCGTAATCGCTTCCACAATGATAATCTACCGAAATCAGTTTAAAAAATTTACCAGAAAAGGGAAACGATATGTCTGTTATCAATTCAGATCGGGTTTTCTTAATAATTTTATTTTTAATAAATGGAATAGTGTTCTTACAGTACGTTTGACCAGGCTGAAGATCCTTGAGCGTAACTCTATGAATGTACTGGCTGAGCTTCAATGGACCGTCATCTACGAAAAGATCGCGATTCCCTTCGGCTCGAAGATTAAAATCATGGACCGACTTGCCGTACTCAACAATACTGGCTTGGGTATCTGTAACTGTGCTCCATGTTACTACCATCTCACCCGGATTCTCTGCAATGAAAGCAAGTAAACTGATTTTGTTTTCTCTCACACACTTTGTAATTTCTAACAGGAAATGCGCTGGAGTAACAAAAATATTCTTTACATGATTTCGGCTTATAATAGTGTCGCGTTTAAGAAACGACTACCGAGATTTGACTAAGCTAATTGCTCGTGCCACGTAAACAAGTAATTTGTGAAGACTTAATTAAACATTGCGGACCAATACCTCCAAGTGACAGATGAACGTGCCTCGGTTGCCTCTCGGGAACTGTTTGCGAAAAAATCCCTGCATAGCAACTGGGAGACAACCAAGTCAGTGAGACAGCAATGAAAAGTCGGTGAATCACAGGCAAAGTTTTCATAATTTGTAACGTAGTCACGGAAGGGAACGAAACGAAGAAACGGTACACGGGCAACAACAGAGAGATCAAAGTAGCCCCACAGCCGAAAAACAATCCCTTGTCCTATAGCTGTGGGAGCGAATAGTGGCAACCCAAAAACGTTTGGCGTACGTTATCAGCATGTCAACAAACGAGAAAAGGTAAATAACCTTTGTACGAGGCTGAAGTCCGCTTAGCTTGTCAGTCTCCGCCTCGCGTTCAACAATTCGATTCGGCCCATGCCTTACTTCTCTGTTCAAATCTTGTATGTTCTTCATTTTTAGCTGGGAAAGTCCTTAAGGCCCAGCCGCACTAGCAGATTTTTTCCGTACGTTTTTTTCCCGTACCTTTTTGAAAAGTTTGTCCAGACTGTTCCGCATTTTCCTTTCGTTGCTCCTCCCCTTGCTCCTGCTGGAGACAAAACAATCCCACGTGGACTATAAAAGACCTACCTTTTACATTGAATCTGAATGTATTAATTTTTCCCCTACTTTACCATTAAGTTTTTAGCAAATGTTGCTTTTAATATAAATAAAAAACAAATTTTAAAATGTTAAAAGGTTGTATTATCGCATCGTGTTATTTCATTACACCAAACGGTGCTGCCATGTTAATGCCCCTTCACTCATAAAGTAATCTTTAAATGCGTCTCGAATGCTATTGGCATTTCTTGACGCTTTTTTTCCCGAAAGATTACCAACATTCCTTAAACCATCAGTTTGTACATCTCTCACAAGGCGTGGTCTATCCCTAACATCTGCATTTTCTCTGTCCGCATTTTTTTGATTGCAGTAGCTATCTGTAGAACTCATTTGTAAGAAATTGTGCAGAACCACCGCAGCTTTCACGATTGCTTCTACTCTCTCAATTTTTGCTCGTATTTATTATTCCTTTTCATATTTATTATGAATAAAAAAATACTGGTGAGAATCTAATAATGCTTTTAGACTTTATTATTTTCATTTGTTCAGAAAATCTCTTTCGTGTATATTTCGTACACGTGCATTTGTTTTCAGTGGGAGGGGTATAAATAAGGTGGTGTTTGCTCATTGGCTGGCCAAAATTCCGCATTCGCTATCCGATTTTTTGACACTACGTTTGCCGAAACAGTGGAAGGCCTTCGATTTCTCCTCGAGGGCATAAAATGTGCCGAAAACCATCCGGTTTGCCGGAAAAATCTGCTAGTGCGGCTGGGCCTTTAACCTTTGTATGATTTGTTTGCCGGAAGTTACATATGTAAGCAGGTTGTGCACTTCTGGCAGATCCTGAGTTTTGTCCTCTCGGTGCTTCCATACATTGGCTTCATTCGGTATATCGTCTTTTACGGGAGCGATTATTTTCTTCTCATTATTATTATTATTATTATTATTATTATTATTATTATTATTATTATTATTATCATTATTATTATTATTTAACTACGGTGGGATCGTAGCTCTTTGGCTGTAAGGGTTCTATACAAGGAGATTTAATACACTGGATACTGGAGCGATTATACTTACGCGGAACGTCTCATTGAAGTTTAAAAGGCGTTAGCTTATAGCGCTTGTGTTGGCATAGTTTATATATAAGTCTTCGACGTCTAATAGTATGAGCGAGTTGGCCGAGCGGTCTAACGGGTAACGCCGAGATCGTGAGGTCGCAAGTTCGATCCCCGTTGTGGGCTGGTTATTTTATATGAAAAAAATTCCAGGCCCTCCTGGGTATATATCCTCATTCCTCCTTTCTTCCTTATCCGAGTTCCTTCCTGGCTCGGTCCCTATCTATTGTGCTTACACCTATCCAGTATGGAGTACCTAGTGGTTCGGGAAACCGAACTACGTGGGAATAGAAGGATAGGAGAGCACGAGGGATAGGGACCAGCTAGGGAGGAGCAAGGACGGGAAGGAAGGCGGAGCTCCAGTTTTTCACGATTTCTGAAGGGGAACTTTGCGTAGCATTGTTTCTTATGGAAAATAACCCGGAAAAAGCCTTCCCAGCTCGAAAACGTAACCGCACCCATTTTTCGAATTTCCACCAATGGGAAGACAGGATTTTTGGAGGGAGGTCGATATTTTTGCGGGAAATTCCAAAAATACGATTTTGGGGGGGTGAAAATGTATTGAAAAATACCGCAAAATACAGCAAAAATAGGTTTATAAAAATCGGAATTTGCGACAATTTTCTGGGTTTTAGCAAAAGTATTTTCGGAGGTGTTTCGCGTTCGATTAACGCAGATTTTGGACAGAACGCTTTAAAAATGGGAAAAAATAGGAGAAAAACCTTTAACTAAAACTTGGGACAGTAAGGATAACGCTTAATACAGTAATCTTCGGATCCAAATTGGCGCTCTGAATAACAAAAGAAAGAAACAAGGTACAAAAGAATTGAAAGAATGTAAAAAAATATGCTAATCCAGCGAGACATTAAAAGCTACACGAAGGGAAGTACGAGGAATACATACATTTTATTAATATATCATGATTTCAGTATACTACCCTCTGTAGATCAGATAAGAGGTAAAAGCCAACACTAAAATCTGTCAATTTAAATCGCTATCCTTTACGTAAAAACAGAAAATAATACCGGTAACTAATAAGCAGATACAACCGAATTGAATTCACGACAGAACTGAGGAAACGATGAATGGAAAACTTGAAGTTAAAACGAAAAAAAGAATGACTCAAGTCTAGAAACAAATTTAAATGTTTATCAACATTCGAAAATACAAGTCGAGAATGACTAACTCGCAGATTCACTCCAAGAAACCATCAGCCTTCTTTCGTCAAAAGAGGTAAGGGACGACGTGAGATTTACCAACTGGTCAACGCTGTTCAAACGTACGCTTTCACTTTCTGAAAACAAACAAATCATAGTTTTCATTAGTATGATACAGAATCTAAATTTTAATTGGGTTACCTACACGAAAGGCGAGACATATTGTTAACAGTATTTGTAAATCATCACAGGAACCTAAGCACACAATTCTTGAGTGGAGTTCCTTGAGATTTCCCTATAATTTTTTTTTTAAATGAGTATCCGGCGTAGACTCGCGCCTATTGCCACTCTATATTTCTGACAATTCGGTTTTACAAAATTTGTGGTCAATATTTCATTTACAAGGGATTTCCCTATATTTTGCATAAAGAACATGCACCAAAGCACACCGAAGAACACATCTTAACGAATAATGTAGTCCAAATCTGCAAGACAGAGAATAAAATTAGCAATCTTATCACTGTGTGATTCTGAGTTACCGTTGGTACACAAAAGAAACTCCACTCACACCTTATATTGGGCCGATAACTTCCGACACGTGATATACTGCCACTAATGTTCTCATTTGTCATTCAAAATCCAACGGTACCAATAAACTTGGTCGTCACTACCAGAAAATGGCTGTTGCTCTTAATTCCGACTAAGCGCTTGGAGTTAACAATCCTAAGCACACAAGAGAACGAAAACTTAAACCATTCAGAATAAACATTTACTTAAGTATCTAGCAGAACGACTTGTAAAACTTCGTGTTCTCTAAAACACGAGACAAAATGTCACCAAACTCACTCAAAAATGCTCAACCGGTCTTGTCGATTTGCGCAAAATAAATCCGCAAACTTAGGGTAACATCACTGGCCAACACATTGATGTCACGAGCTACCACAGCACTTCCCCTGAAAAACAGCGAGCTTTTTGAAAGAGCACAAAACGCAAACATGACCTGTTGAACTCTCGTGAACGACTGACCCAAGCCGCAGCAGGGCACGCTTGCCTGTGTGACACAACAACAGTAAGGTCAGAAAAGCACGC
>JAHZNP010001441.1:0-19768 GCA_020615345.1 Triops cancriformis
TTTTGGACAGTCGGAGGAGCCTCCAGTTTTCATGGGTGTTTGGTGTTATTGTTTGTGTTTTTCAAGCGTACAATACCTCATTTGATAGCCAGGACACCAGGCCATCTAACGAGTATAGTTTTAGGCTACAATTTTGTCTCCACGTGAAGTGAAAAATAAACTACAGAAAAGTGTCCACACTGTCCCATCCCTCCTCTAGGAACTCGAGAACTGTGAAAGGTTAAGTGTTCAAAAAGCTTAAATAAGAACTCCTAGAAGATTTTCTTGGAATTTGCCGGCCTCTTGTTTTTAGACATTAGTGTTGCGCATGTTCTTAATTGGTTGCTCTTAAACAGACCTGCAGATCATTGTAAGATAGCCAACCGGGAATGAAAATTACATGCCAAAAAGCGTGCCGTTAACCGAGTTGACGCAATCCGAGGCTAATCTCCATTGTGTTAAATGGGAGCGAAAGGGGGACTTGAGCCTAGCGTGCTGTTAGGCGGGTCTTGCCGCTCTGCGAGTTGCTGTTAAATGGATCCGACTATATTTCTATTTCTAGCTCACTTGTCGCTTCAATGTAGTTTAATGTGTCATCCATGAGCAATTCGACAGTTTTGCGACATGAATTAAATTTTACTTATAAAAATCTCCCAACCTAGCCCAAATGGGCAAGGAACCCGTATTAACTTGGACAAGAATGACAGTCTTCGTCGCTTACCGCAAATATGCGTTGATCAGATTCGCATAAGGTGGGAGAACGTAAGACAGCAATCTCGTTTCCTTACCTGTTGGTTGCCACGGTATCGATCGTTGGTAATTGGACAGAGGAGGACGGTTAGGACTCGGACACGCCCTCAAGGTCGTTGTCGTGGGGTAACTAGGCGGTAAGCTACTTTCCCGTCGCGATAGCGGTAAGGGTACTAGCGTCGCTTGACTATTGATACCCAGGCCATTACTCACTGGCAAAGGCAAATTGTTCTCAGTCATTCCCGAGGCTAATCGCTCTTCCAGATTTTCCACTTGGACAGTCCTATTTGCTCCTCCGCTCAACTCATTGTCCAGTCCGAAGAATTGATGATCCCTTGGTGTACTGACATTTCCACCATTGTTACTGCTAGTGCATCTTCTTGCAAGTGGCAGGGGTGTGATTGGTTGCTGGGGAGCCAAATTGCCCAGCCCCCAGGCGGACCCGTTAGGATTCAGTCCTCCTCCTACAGAAATCGAACGTTCTGGCAATGTGGAAGATCTTTGTAGCCGATAAACTGGCGGACCTGCTATAAAAGTGCACATAAAACCCAATAGAGTCTCGCATCGAAACGAAACAGAACTAAATTAAACGTAAACAAAACCACCCCAAGCCCGGCCCCTCGAAACCCTTCCTATTAAAATCCTTGTTAAACAAAGAACATCGCACGCCGTTCTGGCGCCAATACCTTAGGAAGCTTAAAGTCTCAGGACACAATTAAGAAGCATATTTGGCTCGCAGTTGTCTATTGATTAACCACAAAACGCGTCTACTGCCATCCCTTGATATTCCTTCACTTAGATTCCAAATTAAACAACGAAGAGATGCGCTATTTTGTCGTGAACGCTACTGAATTTTACGAACTACTTTTACTGGGATTTTAAGGACGATTTTTTTATGGGCGAAACGTGAAGCTAACCGCAAATGATAAGATGACTGAACACGTCGTAAAGGAGATAAAATGTCATTAAAAAACGTATAAAGAACGTAAGGTACTTGCCAGTTCTCCGCTTCCTGTGCAGCAAGCAACCTGGACATAGACAACAGGAAATGAGCAGCAACAAAGCTAGACCCGCTGCAGTACCCAAGGCAATCCCTAACACTAACAATAACCTACAGAAATGCGGAGAGAAAAAAAATCGACACTACACAACATAATCCATCTCTTTAACGTATTTATTTTTCTTTAACGTAAAGACTGACTTACGGATCTTCTTGGACAGTAACGGGCGCATTGAAATTCGTGTGCAATGTTGCACCAACTTGGCCTTTACAACAATAGCGCCACGTCGGTGTTCCGCAGCAATACAACCGCTCACCACGGTTGGTCAAAGGGCATACAAAGCCTGTGTTCCATTTACCAAAGGCGTCCACGTACCCCGAGCAGAAATCTTGGTCCAACACTATATATTTTCCCCATAGAATTTTTTTTTACTTGAACTCTTACCCCATTTTATCGTATTGATTTTGCTTTTATTCTAGAGATTTCTCTCAGAAAACGAACCTCGTTTCGCAGTTTACATGTGGTAGAATTGAGCGGTTTACTTACCCTCATGCTGGTCGTTAAGTAAGAGCCAAGCGTCGCCCATTTTTTCTTTAAAGTTAGCTCGCTTCTCATCAAGTAGGAAAGGAAATGGGCCTTCCTCACCCAGCCACGATAATAAACCAACTTAAAAAAAAGAAATCTCAGACGTTGACGCTTCCTCCAAGAAAAAAGAAAATCTTTATTCCCACCTTCACCGCAGCGCTGGCAATCTTCAAGTCGTTAGTAAATCCTATAAAGAGGGTTTGTTTTTGCATCCGGACGCCTCTCTTCTCGTGCTTGTCCCCCTGCCAAATAAAACAAACATTCTGAAGTCCGACGCCCATTAAATTGTTTAAACATTTGAAGAGTTGAAATGCAATCGGCAGGAATGCTACAACGAAAACTTTAAAGCTTTTGTCCGAGTGTCATCGCCTTACTAATTGATCCTTTATTACAATTACCGCGTAGGGTAAATCAGAGACAGAACGGTACCAATGAAATACATTCTGACAAATACCTTTGGCCTAATACTGCCGAAATAAGGAACAATAATGAAATTCCTTGTTCACAACTAAGGCAATAAACTCAAGTAATTAACAAAACCCTGCGACTACTGACAACAATAAAGCATACAAAATGAGATTAAATATAAGAAATTTCAATCATTTGAAGTAATTAAGAAATATGTATACGCATATAATACAGGAAAAAATTAAATGTACAAATTTAACAAAATGGACTGTGATAGTTAAACTAATAACAACGAAATTCAGTAGCACAAAACTCATTAGCACCAATACTCATTAGTAAAACCATACAAAAATCATTAGCAAAATAAAAAAGTGCCAGGCTCCAATTACCCCTAGGTAAGGTATTTCTAAAGTTATATTTCACAGATTGAGCTTACCACTCATAAAGAAAAGCTTCAATTCCTATTGTCAACGTAAATGACATTCCGCGAAGCGAAATCTTTCAGTGAGTATGCTGCATTACATAAATCACCAGACACTGTCTGCAGTTTTCATGCGAATAGGAGGGTTTCTGGTCGTTCGGTCTAGTAATCTCATTTGCAAGTAATCACAACCCAAATGCCAATACTATAAATAATCCAGTAGAGCAATCTTGACATGATTTAGAAGCAAGTCAGTTTTCGAAACAGTAAGAAAAAACATTTTTTGAAACACTACGACGAGAGCATTTAGCTTGAAAGAGCAGTGATTTCACAACGAATTGGATACTGAGAATGCAGTTTTCTGCGGCAAGTATTGTATTTCCTATAACTCAGGCAACACGAAAAGGTAACCCCACAAAACTGTATTACAGAAAGTAACTTACTTTAAGCTCGTTTCAACACTTTGTTTTTAGTCGTAATTGTTATTATAATTACAGTTGTACTGACAGATTTATTGCTCCTCACCCGAAGCCTATTTTTTAACAACTGTGGGGCATCTTACACCACCTTATTAAGTACTTTTACGACTCCTACGCTCCTTTATTCTTGCTCTTATGCCCAGAATGCAGCACTCTTTTATTATGGACATTATCCATAGAGGAATCAAGTCTCCTTTAATCTCTACTTCATGAAAAGAGATCTTCCGACCGAATTTCTCTCTATTGCCCCGCCAAAGGAATTATAATAATGACCACGTTCATGCTAAGCCCGCTTAACATGAACTAAATAACAGAACCGAAAAACTAGTCGCCTAACAAAGAGAGAGGGAGGAAAAAAAAGACCGAAATAGAGAATAGGACAGGCAAGAGGAAAGGGCAAAAGAGACATTGAGAATGGGGGTTTTGTTCAAGATGGATTCCAGCCAAGATCAGTCATGTATTTTTCTGTATACATATACTCCTCGTGCTCTCATTCTTGCTGGCAACGATAACTTTCGTTATTAGACAAAACAAGAACCCCCAAAGCCCACAGCAAACGAGGATTTATTACAGTACCTATTTACCCACGTCATTTACTTTTGATTAATACACACCCAAACATTAATCCTCTCCGCCCTCTTCTTATAAACCCCAAGCTAATTCTCTAATACACCCCCAATTTCTTCTCTTCCTCAACGCCTTAACTTCTTATTTTCCTTTTAAGAATCATAAAGAACTTACAGCGAAATACAAAATCAAGGCCAGAACATAGCACAAGACCGAAGAATGGGCTAAAATTAACCGTAATTTCCCATAGCCTATGTAGTAATCTGACCCTATACTACCGGAAACCTATACACAGAAACACTTGACACCGAAATTAGGAGAAAACGAATAGGAAAGTAAGGCATTATAATAAACGCAGTAGAGACTTTATTCAAGGTAAGTTTCTCACGGAATAATAGCGTTCAGTTCGGTAAGTAAGACAACTAGCAACCCCTTATCGGGTAAGAGTAACTTTTTAAGACTTATGGTTAGGGAGATGTTTTCTACAATTTCACGTATTTGGTCGTATGTATTTCATGTAAATTCTTTTACCGAACTTTATAACAGCATCGGACAGAAAACGTTCCATAGTATGACAGATTATGCAAATATTGAAAAAGCATTGCAATGCAAAATAGCCGACTGACTTGAATCCCTTATATTGCTTATAAAACACTGGATATCGAGTCAAAAAGTATCATAACAGTCAAATGGTTCTGAAATTCAGACAACTGGAAACTCAACCAATAACACGTTACAAAATGTTGCTAGGAACAGAAAAAGTAAACTGCTTACCGGTTTCGAATTTACTACCGGCGGCCTAACTCTCCGCAGAAATTTCCACCCGATGAATTGTTTCGCCGGTAACCAAATTCAATCTTTCCCTCGATTTTTTCCCCTTACCACAGGCGACGAGCGGGATTGAAAAGAAAACAATACGATAAAAATCCCCCGGCTTTCACTTTCTTTTTCCGCACTTGCACCCGATACTAACTAACGGTCAATCGATGAAACCAACGAGAAAAATACTGCAAGTCGTTTTTCCTCTTTTCTTCCACTAAACTGAAGCTGCCAGCTTGTCTTCTTCCCTATTGATCTCTTTCTCTCACTGTCTGTCTCTCTTTCACATTCCCATTTACTCGGATGCACTAGTAAACCCAGTTTAAACGCACAACTACCGAAACTATATTTCTGCCATCTTCGCTGCGTTAGACCAGCCGAGCAATTCTAACAATGCCATCCATTGTAAAACAACACTTCACATGCTCTGTCACGGACTCAGACAAGAGGCGACCTTCCTTCACTTCGGCTCACAATAGCAGTATTGCTTCATCCCGGCTAGTAATATAGCTGAAGTAATGCACACATGCTAGCTTGTACGGTACTTCCGCCCACGGACAGGACCGAGCTGGCAACTCGTCACACGGTCAGACAAGATCTGAAAGACTCAACAGCTCGCGAAGCAAATTTGTTGGAACTTGTCTCTCTGGCTTTCCCCACCTTCGCCTCCCTCTCTATTGGCAGCAATGGGACTTGCGCCCCGGAATACCTCGCTTAGCGATGATACATCTTAACGATACCATCGCTCCGTGCTACGGCCAGCACTTCACGCTCAAATCTCAGCAAAGATTCGCTCAGCTCAGTTTCAGACACAGCCAATATGCCGCTAGATCAAAAGCTGTCCTCAACCTAGCGAAGTTGAAATTCATCCATTTCCAACTCTTCCAGTCATTATAATATTAATTTGGGATTGCCGAACTCATTCAAGAACATTCGTAAAAGTTGTAAGCCCGGAAGTCTTGGATGTCATAGCACGTGGATGTGAAAATAAGTAATTTACGATTCTACTAGTATTCGGTGGCCAGATATGTTTCAGACAGTGTTACTAAACTCTGTAAATATGCAAAGAATTGTTTCACCGCTTAAAAAATCGTGAAAATTAAGGAAAAAAAATAACAGGGACACTAACTGTGAAAGGGCACAACTTCGTATAGAATGTCGTTCACTTTTATTACCGCGTTTGAATTTTAGTGCCAGTGCCATAATCTCCATTTTTAATTACGACCTTAGCTCCAAAAGCTTAATCACCAGAAAAACTCAAACGTTCATCAGAAAATACTAGGTATTAAACCAATAATGCACCGCACTCCAAGGAATCTCCCGGACGCTTAAGCTTCTGAACAGGATTATGGAGCTTTGCGTGTTTACTAATGATCACCTACCGATAATTATGCAAAGTTTACTACTTCCACAGCGGCACTCATTTACGGGGGAGAAATAAAAGAGAAAAATAGGAAACATTCAAGTAAAAACCAAGCACATTTAGTACTTCACGTTTCGAATGTCGAATAAAGAACCTTATGCGTTGAATATGCACGCATTAATTTTTCTAAAGCTCGACGATGAGTTTCAAAGAACGAATAACCATCGTTAAGCGAGTCTGTAGTAGAGGACAAATTTTTCTCCTTCTCGCTCTCTCGACTCTTCAATTTCTGAACGGGACTGTCTTTAGCTTTAGCTATGTTCCTCTGGTCTTTTGACGCGCCGCAACGACACTGATCTCTTCCTCCTCCTCCTCCTCCTCTTCTCTCCCGTCCTAAATTTAACTTCCTCTCGCTCTCTCATCTCTTACACCCGCCTGCTTCCTTCGTCTCTCGAAGGCATGCACAGAAAGCGTAGAAAAAACCCTCCGTCTCCTCTCATCTCCCTGGTGGTTCTTCTGTTGAACTTTCCTCCCTCTTCTTCCTCTTCCACCTCGTCCAGCTTCCAAGAGCGAGAAAAAAGGAAAAGACACAAAAAATACCCTTCTTTTAACCGAAATTCAAGTCCCTTGACTCCACCCACTATGCCCACTCCAGAATAAAAAAAATCGAAGAACAAACCAAAATAAATAAAATAAACAGAAAATAAAATAAAAGAGGAGACGAAATAGCTCGTCTTTTTTCTACCCCAACAAAAGAAATGTATTTAAAGAGGGTAAAAAGTCCCTCTTGCCGCCGAAACAGCAGGTCGAATTTCTGCGACCGTTTTTCTACTACGCAGAGAAAGAAAGACAGACTGAAAGAAAAGGAAAAGCCAATAGAGGCCAACCAACACATTTGGAAGAAGGTTTTTTTCCTCTTTTTAGAACGCAATTACGGCAAATGTGCAAGGAACCAGAGTGCTGTGTTGACAAAGGCATCCATTTCTACTGGCACTTTCGACAACGGGTGACAGTCATCATATTGCAGTAATCTAAAAGAATATAAAAAGAGAATAAAAAAAGCACGTCTTAGCACGTTTGTCCACCATAAACGACACGGTTTTTATACATTCCTAATAAAAAAATGAGCCCCAAACAAGTATTCAGCTGTCCAATAAGTTTATCCCCCAAAGCTGCCTGGAGAAATTTCTACATTTTTTTTGAAACCCAACGAAACGAGTTAGCGTTTTACGTATTCTGCCTCAAACATATTTCTTTTTTTCAGACCGTCATTCACTGCCTTTCGGAACGTTTCCGTTGCCTTTAAAGAAAGCAGTGCGAGAAAAATCCAGTTGAATATTAAAGAAATTATCAAGCCAGGTTCGACTTCAGTGTTGGTGTGAGAGAGAAAAAAATCTATTGAGGCGACTCAAAAAGGATTTAACGACCGGTGCTAACACGAAAGCCAAAAACGTCACAGCAGGACTCTTGGAAAGCTTTAAGGTTAAACACGATCTGCAATTTCTGGCCATTCTGATGCTATTGCCGGCGATTGAAAGGGCATACTTATACTTTTGGTCCATTTATCAAATGTAATTTCCCTTCGAACCAATCAATTCTCTATGAATCATTTATCTACGAATGATGTCTCATAAAAGGAGGTTTCAACCCATTACGACTATTTCCCTACCTCAAACTTGGTTATAAAAGCCTTCAAGGCAAACATACTAATGAACATGCGCATATTTACTAGCAGTTCATGCGGTTAATTACGTTCAGGCTGGTATGAGTAAACCAACTAGGGAGAACGATTTGAGACAAAAAAAAGTTAATTTTAATTACTTTTAGCTCCACAGTTGCCTTTTTTTACTATCAGGAGGAAACACATGAAGCTGATTAGCCTTCTTTACGTGTTGAAGGATTTCGATATCTCTAGCTATGTATTTTTTGCGTATTTGTAGACGGCGTGAGCCTAGCTCTTTGCCAAGTCTCTCGCTACGTAAAATGCAAGACGGCAGTTCGAAAGCTTCTTTAGTAAAATCATGAGCTTGTATAATACATGTAGGGGAGACCGGGGCAGAAAAACAAGACCAATTTTGATACACTTAAGTAAGCGATTAATTACATGTCACCATTTTTGTTCAGTGACCGTCGCCGGGGCAGGTCGGGCAGAAAAAAATGGGGCAGGTCGGACAATGGGGTCAAGCATGGGTGAAAATTTTTCGATGTCGGGTCGAAATTTTTGTAAGACTAGCGTGGTCCTTATTGTTAGCATGATTCTTACACTCTTTTGAGGAGCGAAAAATAAGATGAGCCATGCCCCCGTTGCTTGCAATAGCGTTTCATTCCCTCCGTAAATTCCTTGTGATTGAATGGCATTTTATAATAAACCAGTGCTTCGTTTTAGTTAATTTTTTTACGTCATACTTGTTTTCGGTCTATCTGATTAGGGTTGTTGGCAAAACGCAAAATGTTTGCAAACCGTGAAGGAATTCCATCATTGCCCAACCTACCCCATGGTTGGGGCACGTTGGTCAATCTGACCGGCTCTGGTAGAAATTAAGTTTTAAAAATAATGGCATGAGTTAACTCGCCAAAAATGTCACACATAACTAGGATGGCAATGCTACTTTAAAGCACCAAAAGTATTTTCGCATCGTTAATATAATGTCTTCTGGGCCCTCAAGACCAAAAAAGTGCCCGACGTGCCCCGGTCTCCCCTACTCGAAACCTCTTAAATTCGTTAGACTTCTCATTCACTGTTGAAGATTCAGCACCACAAGGTTTAATTAAATCGTTGCAACTTTCTTGCACTTCTATTAGCAAAACAAAAAAGCAGTATAGTGGAACTTCAGTTTTGTCAAGGCTGCTTATGAAACTCTCGATTGCCTCAACCGACGTAGCACAACTTTTTTTCGCGAACGGTGTGCTTATTTACGCTACTGTTGTTACGAATCAAGGGTATCACGTCAGGGGTGTCACGAAGTAAGAGTCCGGGGTATCACGAGGAATTCTCACGGCAGTCCCTCAAGAATAATTTAAGTTCAAACAACGCGACTCATTCTCAACTATTATTCAAGATTGGAGTTATCTAGCATATTCGTCACGTACTGAACATGTGTATCTGATTTTGTCAACTATCTGACATGCCAAGCACCCTTCGGTACCAACTGGATGGCAAACGCAAAGCTCTACTGTTTGGTAAAATGTTGCTTTAGCGAACCCCGTGGGGACGTCAAAATTTGGTCGGTATTTTCACAGTTCGGTATTTCACATGATCTCTGTACATTACATACGTCGGGGACGCCTTAATCTGCTCTACAATAGTCGATTTAAAAAAAAGGTTCGTTACGTCGAGGTTTTACAGTACACATTATCTTTGAAGGGTGTGGATTTATGATTGATCCGAAGGACCTAAGCAGCTCTGGAGGACACAGGCACGTCTTTTGTAGTGCACTCTTACCTTATCACATTCTGGCTTGGGTGGGCGTTTCAGCGTACGGATCTAACTAGCAATGTTTTCTGCGGCTTTTGCGTATCGAATCCGCATTTGTATACAGACAACGGACTTGGTTAAAATGTATATTGTCTTGCTAAGGATTCTTTCTGCCCAAACTTCTTGAGCATTTCCAAAATAAGAATGATGGGCTTATCAAAAGGGCCTTTAAGTTGAACCACAGACCAATCTTGTTTGGTCTTGAAAAAATGTTTACAAACTAACTGTATGACCTTAACCTTTCTGGTTATTTTCTTTACATCAACTACACGAATGAAAGCGTCACCGCAAATTAGTCGCTACAACTAAAGTCCCCGTTTTTTTCAGAACGTGACTTACGTGATGGAAACGTCCAGATGTGGAACGCTTAATTTTACTCATTTGGATTTTGAAGTTGATTCCTACAGTTTTAATCAACCTACCGTTCATACGGTCACACCCCTCCATTTTTCTCCTCTGTTTCCTCATGGGTAGAAATTGTTTTCTTCTGCTGTGGGATCAACTAATGAGATACTCTAAGTAGTAATAAATTAAGGTAAGCGTGGCCTAATTAACTTAATTAGTTTAGCTCATTAAACTAAAAGCCATCCATTATTAGAATGGAAAGCTTCGAAAACAAGCCACGAAGGTAAAAAAAAAGTTGCTAAACAAGTGGGACTGTTGTTTTTGCTTATAATGTATACCTCACGTTCACGCCACGCGATTTGAGGGCGTGGTAATACTCCAGGCTTTGGGTAGGCGGCACCCGTAAGTCGTTCTTGCCAATGAGCAATAAAGTGGGCGCTCGGACTTGATGGACCCATTTCATGGGCGATTTCTCCAACATGGCCGCCAACACCTCAGCATTCATCGGGAACGGGTCTTCATTACCTTGGCCACGCCCACATTCCACCATGCACCTTTTTAATCAAAGAAACGCAAACACATACAATCAATTAAAGTGAAACAAAAGTTCTAATGCAACAACGAAATAGTCACTCGTACACACTTAAGTTCTCCTCAAACTTTGTTATTTTGGTAAGATCCGACACTCCGAACTAATTTGTAACGTTAGATCGATAAAACCTAACCTAACGTACGAAAAGATCCGATGCTGAAGTTTCCTCAAAACAATTTCGAAATCGCTGTCACGAATATTATCCAAAGTAACGATGTCAAGCAAAATAAAATGAACCCAAACACATCTTCGTCGATTAGTTGCATATTAAAACAGATCCGAATCATGAAGGAAAAAGCGTTCGTTAGCTCTGGGTAGAAGCTAACGAACTGACGTGTTTACAGCGCAACTACTTCCCAGGGCACACGCAATAAATGTGCAATACAATTTCCCAAACGAACCTCACAACCGTGTTTGAATCTTAAAGCCCGGTGAAGCTGGTAGAGAAAAAATTAATAATACATCAGGTTGTACTCCTTTCTATTAGAACCTTTAACATACCGAGTCTGATTCTTGTCAAGATGAAATCGCGTTGCAGCGTGATCTACTTAACTATCAATAATCGTTCAACATTCAATTACACACCACACCATGTATTTAACAATCCATCATCTCTTCTAACTTGTAAAAAACGAAAAAGGAGGGAAAAAGTTTCCGGCACCCGACGGAAAAATGAAAGCTACTTACCAATCCGGAATATCCGATACGGGATACATTGTGGACACGTTAATGACGGAATTTCGTGCCGATACCACTTTGTAAAATTCCTAGAAATACACGTTCCGGTATCTTTTAAGTGAAAATCAATACTATACATAATTTATCCTCCAGCCCAGACCCGCAAAATTCTCTCCGTCTTTCATTCATCCTTTTTTCTTCTCTTTTTTTTTAAAAAAAAACAACAACAACAATAACAACAAGAAACAAAAATGTAAATTGTCACGCCCTACAGGATATTGCGCGCTTAAATGGGTGACAAGAAAGCCGCCATGTGAGCCACCAAACAAAACGACACGTTCAGGGTCCAAAAAGTCCCACTTTTCTAAAGCTTCTACTGCGGCTGAATGAACATCATACACATCCGTTTTGCCAATGCGCCCTGGTAAAGCTTTGAGAAAGGCTTCCCCAAAGCCTAACGATCCTCTGTAATTCACCAACAGTATCGCGTAACCTTTAAAGCAGAAAAAAAGAAAGCCAAAGAGCATCGTAAAGTTACATTACTCGTACACATAAACAAAAGGTAACAGTAATACACCGAGCTTAAAACTTTAAGTGTCGTTATAAACTTCTGATCCCTTTCAATCCTCTTTCAGATGCACACAATCCTTTCCCACATCCTACTATGCAGCTAAAATTCGTTGTAATTCATTCGTGAATCTAAGAAAACCGTTAAACTTACGTACACCCAAAAGTCCACATAAAAGCAATTCTAAATGTACCATAAATGCTAAATTGACTACAAAGAAGACTCTAAACCAACCACTAAAGTTAACGTTCGTTTAATTCACGAGACAATTCAGAATCCAAGGCAAAGAAACGTATCTGCAGCTGCGACGGAATTTAAATCACAGTAAAACAAGTCATTTATGTACAGTAAACAGTGAAACCGAATGAAGACACATATCTTAGCACATGCAAATAACGAAACAAGACACGCTTACTGAACACTTAAATCATTCGAAAAAGGAAAAAAGCTGCACAAAAACACTAAGCGATATATTGAAGTCAAAGGATAATCCAGAATAATGTAAGAACAACACTCAGAGTAGAAAAAAAAATCGAACAAAATCCCACTGCAAGCTAAACATAAACCAAAACAAGCAAACTCCTTCAAAAACTCTTCTCTGATCGACCCGAATTTAGCATAATGCTTACCCAGCTGAAGGAAAAACAGGTACTCTGCGCGAAACTGATCATTAATCACGGAATGCGGCCCTCCGTGAGGCCATACGATTAACGGCACGCTTTTCTCCTTCGGTTTCTTTTCTTTTTCATCCTCCCTCTTCGATTGGCCATAAACTAGCCAAGCATCATACATCGCCTCTCCTGAAAAACGCAGAGATAAAAAAATCGAGGTAAAAACGACCGGAAAAGTTGATTTTCCTTTTCCTATTTCTTTCATCCCTTTCACCCTGCTCTTTTTTCACTTTCCTGATATCAGAAATTCCGACGAGAGAAGCAGCAGAACAAGCTCACAGCTTCCCTTTTCATCATGAATAATGAGCTAAAGGTAAAAAAAACGAACTTCGTTGGGAAAGCAAAGCGTAAGCGATATCCAAATTATCTCCTGGCAATGCCTGGGGCGGTTGCACGGCCTTCCATCCCATTTTGTTTTCGCTACCCGGTGCCGGTACTTGGCCCATGAATAAAGTATCGGGGCTGGATAACGCATACCCGGCCAGAAGCACCAAATCATCTTCCACGTCCAATAAACTCGAGCCTGTCGATGCTCCAGGCAAAGGTAACGGCACAACTTTTTTCGTCTCTAACGCAGAAGAACGATAAGAAACTCGAAAGGAATTCCGATCAAAGCGAGGAAAAACGTTATACGTACCGATATTGACCACGAAAGTCGCGGAATTACTTTTATGGGCGGAGCTGAGGACCATGCGTTGGCTATCGGCCAACCAACACCTGGAAGTTACGTCCGAGTAAAAACCATTGAAGACATCGTTTTCTTCCTCGATTTGATCAATGATTTTCTCAGCCTGCACATAATAAATGAATGAAACCCATATCGTCTCGTAGGTTAGTAGTATGCATTATCTAACGGTGATTTTTTCCTTCTTCATAGCGCGTTATAGGTGATAGTAGGTACACTGCAGGTTATGGTTTTCCTTTTACATAGCAATTTTACTACAAAAGTACACACATGACTCTCTGATAGCTATACGGTCTTTGTATTGAAGGTTGGGGACTTTACTTCGTTTGCCGTTAAAGCTAACAATTACCACGTTCACTTTGATCGAGCGGTCCAGTGTAATAAAAGGTAACATCACGAATGTACCGTACTTTACCTGAAATTTCGAGGCACTGACGTCATTAGCGGATGTAAATCCCCAATTGGCGCAGAGCAAGGCAAAGCCGGTACGATGCGGTCCAAAAGCGCTCGCTTGCATAAAAGCTAAGCGTTTTCCATCAGGAGAGAATTTGGGGAAAGCCGTGCTAAATTGGCGCTCGTTGTCTTCCATTAGCAAAGCTATCGAAAAGAGGGAGAGAAAAAGTCTTCAGAAAAAGAAAACAAATCATTTAATTAAATGTGTTTAAGGGGGCAGAAAAATGATAAAAATAGAGAGAAAGGAAACAAGAAGCTAATCTGCTTTTACTGAACGAATCTTCGGAAGCGAAGAAAAGCGAACTTGGACGATTGGTACAATAAATCAGTCCTAATCTTCGAGGATCATTGTGCCATGCGATTCCCACCACTCCATCGCTTTCTGGGGTCCAAATTACCTACCAAGGACACGACAACCATTAACGAAACGAGACATCAACAGTAACCATTTTTGTAATGGAATATCTATGTGTAAATCGTCATTTTCACTGTTTTAACTCCGTGACACTTTTTTCGTGGGTTAATTAAATTACTCTCCATTTTATTGAAACCAGTTCAAGTTGTTTCGGTGACTTTCGAACTGTGGACTTTTGTTATGGAATATTAGTTCAGAACCGTTTCCATTTGTACTGAATCCGTCATTTTACTAGAAACTTCCGGTGTTTTTTTTCGATTTTAATCAAACCGGAGACGACACTCATTGAGTGCACTCTAGAAAGTAATATTCTAGGAAAAAGTCACCTTCCAAAGGACAAATTGGAGTAGAAATTGGGTTAGTAACTCCGAAGCTGGAGCTCTGGAACCAATTTCGCAAATTACACGTCAATACGAGGGAAACCAAAAGGCTCCGACTTACGATTGCGTTAGGGTCAGGGTATGATAGGTCCGGTAGGGCGTACAATATTTTCATCATAATTCAAAGTAACTCAATTTATGTTCAGTGCTATGTCGCAACTCTTCCAGTGTTTTCATACCCTAACTTTTAACAAAGCTTTTGCGTAGTACTGTCGTGGTTCCACTACTGTCAAAATTGGTTTTAAGATCTTATTTTAAACTTAGAATCTAACTTCAATGATCTGTGGCTCTTAATTACCTGCCCCGGTGAATATGAAGACGGAATATGATTCCATACAGTAATAGGATTTGGGTTTTGTTCTGCCGCTTGCAGGTTGAATATGCAAATCACAGGTTGGTGCTTGCCGGCTAATTGTTCTCCCCAGTCTTCGGTATAATCGTATTCTTGCCCCTAGAGCGCAAGAAAATGTGAAAAGTCTTTTTCTTTTCTCTATGAGTACACTATCCCATTCTTGCGGACATTTTTCAACACGAAAGACAATTACATAACAGATAAAGATGTGAAGAGAACGAAAGAAGAAACAGACAAGTACAAGAGAAAAAATGAAACGTTTTATGTTCCGCGATAAGATTATGTTGTTTTTATTACCCAAAGCTTTGGCTCAGGTCCAGTTTGGTCTGGTGAATAGTTAGAAAAGGGTTCTTTCTTGGGAATTTTTTTCTCCGCCAGATATAGAAGTTTGGATTCATCCCTAGAGAACTCCAATGATCCAAAAACTCCTGCGGGAGAGATCTAGAAATACGATTTGGTCTTTCTTTTTTGGTCATGTTATACTCTATCTATGACATTATCGAATAAACTTTGCTTTTTTCAAAATACGTTGCTTAGAGATTAGAAAAGAAAGTAGATACCATCAGTGTACACTCGACCGTGACTTTTAAACGACGCTAAATCCCATGAATCTTTCAAATAACGATTTTCCCACAGCTCCAGAAACTGTTTTAATGGCCCACTGGTACTCGCAACTTCAGTGATAGCGGCCATATAACGTTCCGAGGATGAGAAGGCGACTAACTTCCTACAAAATACGAAGACTGGTTAATTACTACATTGCGACACTGGTTAAAAAACATCATTATATGCCAACTTACCTTGCAGAAACATCAGTTTTATAGCCTTTCCCAACAACTTGCAAGTCTTTTTTGTTCACAGTAAAGGATTCTTCGAGTTTACGTGTTTCCCCTAAAGAAATATCCCGCTGGGACCAACGGGCTGTAAAGTTAATGCTGGTTTCTCGCAAAGATTTCAGATTGTCGTTGAACGTCACAGGATTTTGTTTGAAAATACGGCCAGAACTCAAGCTCGCTATACGCGACGCTTGTTTAAAGCTTCGAATTACTTCTTCCATCGCGAAAACGTTCAGTTAATTCACGCTGAAACACAGAAATTCCGAAAATTTCAAACTAAAACACGTGATTGTATCGAATCGTCCAATCTTTACTATTATATATTGCTGTGAATAGCAATAAAAACATCAGAATATCGATACAGTTTACATTCGAGGTCAACTTTGAAAAACTAAACTAAACAACTGAAAAATGGGGTCGAGGAAGAAAGTTTCCAAAGTAAGCTATAAACAGAAACTGTTGGAAAGGTGCATAATACTGTATGGAATATTTTAATAGCAACAATCTCCTTGTTTTTGTAGGCGAAGAAGGTAAAGACTACGAAGAATATGGAAGCTGCAGGCAAGAAAAAGGGGTCCAATCTTCGCCAAACGCGTTTGCAAATACATCGGAATGAGTTAGCGAAAGTCCCCAACGCCCGCCTAAGGGATTTACAACGTAGAAAACAGGAATTGTTAAAACTTGAGGCTGGACTGGAAGAGAACAATGCTTTTTTATCTAGAAGAATTGCACGATTCGCCAACCCTGATCGATGGGAACTTAAAGAACGGTAGATTAAATGAAGCAATTAAAAAGCATGCATTGTTAAATGGCTAGTAATCTTATTTTGTAGGCAAGAATACACGGAGAAATTACAACCACTAGTAAATCAGTGGGAGGAACTTTTTGGTTTCGATTTTTCAAGCCTAAAGAATGCATTGCGTGCCGATGTTGAAGAAATGGAACACGTGGACACATGGGGCGTCAAATTCTCATACGGAGCGGAATCTTACAGTCTTAAATTTGCTGCTCGTCGGAAAGTAATTATAAATTCAGAGTTCGTTGGCCATTTACCGTCGTTAGTGTTCTCAGTAAATAAACTAATTATTTGTCGCATTAACTCGTATCTGTACATAGAGAAAACGAAAAATACCTAAACGCTAAAAGGGACTTCGGCACATGGCAACTAACGTTGAATACACAAATTCCTTTGTGTGTTTATAATTATCTGATTGTTGTTAACAAGCGCATCATGTACTTAAGTGGCGTGCTTAAGGACTAAGGCAAATTAACTTCTATCGATTCACTCTTTTTCCAGCTCTCAGTATTTTGCTTCTTCCTTTTTAAATCAAATGCAATCTGTAAACGAAGTTTTTGTTACCGAGATATTGTTTCTAATTCTAGAATAATTCACATTTTTATTTACAGGACGCATCATTTGAAATTATGGACATCAGCATTAAACTTGCACACCCAAAAGTTGAGAACTTAGAGCTTAGAAATTTATTAGATGAATGCGCTCGAGGTGGAAGGCTTGCTGACATCTTTCACGTCATCAGAAGTATAGTAATATGTTGAGTGAATCATCAAGGTAACATTAATTCTTTTGCATTAGAATACGACACTTTGCATTTGACGCGGAAGCAAACAGTTGATGAATTGACAGAGAAATGGGAGGATTCTAATGTTTTCCATTCAGCTTTTAACGAACAAACTGGAGCTTTAGAAGTTTTCGTTGGTCCAAAAGAGAACTTTCTGTTTAAAGTGACGGTGCAAATTGAGGGAAGCAGTACGTCAGGGGAAAGATTGACGCAGATGTCTTCTATTGAATACGGAACAGGAGGTAAAGTAGCAGCTGACCTCACATGATGTATCTTCCTTTATTTACGATTCCTCTGTGTCGTTTTCCGATAGGTATAAGACGATGCCAAAGTGCAGGTTTTACCGAGACTCTGGTGATGCAGAAGCTACAGACTGATCTGTTTGGGTTATTAAAAGATTTGCTAAAGGTGGCTGAGTTAACGGACTGATTCTGTATGGATATATTTGTTGTGATAACTATTTGAGTTGTGGTGTATATTTTTCAAAGTTCCGTTCCATTATCGCTTCCGTCAGCTGGTAGTGTTCTGAGTACATTAAGACTGCCAATTCGTAAAGAGTTGATGTCGGAGTATTTACTTTTTATATTCCTGAAATACCGTTTCTCACTGGCTTTAGTGTATTATTGATTGCACTTGTTCGTTGTGTGATACATTTGCCTTACCGATGTTTGTAAGAACGTTAACTAATAAAATTCTGGAAATCTTGAAAGGAATCTTCTCTCTTTGGGCTGAGGGGCTAACTAAGAAACATAGAATTGGGTACCACACGTCTCCCAAGTCAATCCCTTCTTTGGGTGATATACACTAAACTTAAAATCCTTATTCCTTAATTTCCAATTACATGGAAAAATCTTCTTTGTATAGAGCTAGTAAGCTAATATGATATAGTGTTAAGCTAATACGATATAGGCGACTGACTAGAGTAATTGTGCTTGACTGTCATGATTGTTTTCACAACTCAGTGTCCGTCGAATAAAAGTAACGATAATGGTAATATAGAGGAACAGCGGACCTGCGGTTGGCCGCAATTCCAACACCACATTTTCCACAATTAAGTATCTTCCGTAACACATTTGTAATTTTTTTTTTGCTGACGTGCGATTTGAAATTGGCGCCATCGCTCACGGATTCCGGCTTTCACTGACGTCACATTGTGTATACGTGGATATAAATATTCGTTGAACTCTACGTTATTTTTTGGCGTCAAAATTATGGGTAATTAGTGAATTTAGTTATTATTATACGCAGTTATTAACGTCGTTTTATTTAGTCGTATCACACGATGATGTGTTGGATTTGCAGAACCAAAGGCTTTCTGACAACTTGTCCCAGAAAGTATCTCGCTTGAAATCAGTAAGCACTAAGCATAAAGTTCGATGGATCTGTAATAACGTTTGTATATTCATTTTTGTTTAGTTAGCTTTTGATATCGAACATGAGAGCAAATCACATGTTCGACTCCTCGATGGCATGGATGATGACTTCGACGGTTCGACAAGTTTATTACAAGGAAGCTTTCAAAGGTTACAAAAAATGGTTAGTTCCGGTCGTGGCAGTCGGCGTTTGATTTGTTATATGACTATATTTATGGTCGTTTTCTTTATGATCACCTATTATTTAATCTCACATTCTGGTACCAAGTAAATCAATTCCGTTTTATTAGTCGGTTACTTTTTTATATTGTGTCTGTACATATGACAAATTCAAATGACTGTATCTCACTCAACATTTCTAACGAACACATAAAAAAGACAAGTAGTCTGTAATTTTTTTAGCATACTTTTCAAATGTCATTCCCTTACAGATGAAAAGATCTACTTCAAAAAATCAAATTATGAAGGGTTTTGTAGCTACATTAGTCGGTCGTGACGCATCTACTGCAATGCTTTCTTGGTGCTCTCAACTTTACCGATCTATTCGCGGAGGATTTTTGAGAGCAAGAGACCACAGGAATCTATTCCATGGATCAGATGTATGTAAATGAGGACGCGGAATTATAGGTTTTTCTCTTTTTGAAAATGCCGCCTAAGTTAGCTGAGTTTTTATTTTTTTCGGAGTTTCTTGAAAGCGTCGTTGGCTTAAGCATTTTAAACCTTTTATGCACGAAAACGGAGTAACTTTACGACACAGGCGATCTTTAAATGCTGCGGCACCCGCCTTTCTAAGAGTGTTTCCACTGCTAACCTAACCCTGGTGTGGTGTTAACCGTAACACGTGGGGATCCAGCACGCGTTTCCACTGCTACGTAAAACAGATATCGTGTTAAGATTAATATCGAATTTCCGAACCTATTGATCATTGATATCGTCCAGTCGGATAATATTAGGTAATATTTTGCGACAATGTTTACAAACTCGCAAATACAA
>JAHZNP010001442.1:0-19762 GCA_020615345.1 Triops cancriformis
AAAAAAATGTATTTAAAATTTAATGCAATGAAAAATTCCCTCCATCTTGTAAACAAAGCCACGTGATTTCGCCTCCCAATAGCGTTACAGCCTTGTAAACGTAGCTTGGGTCTGCGACGGCAGCTAGCTTGAGCCGTCTCTAGTGAAAACCGTGACGGGCGACGGTAACAAGAGTGCGATGGATTCCGTTACCCGTGACAGTTTTCAGCCTGCGAACGTGTTGTTGTCATGTCGCATATTGCCAGTTGTAGTGAGTTGTCAAGGTTTACGGATAGACAGCGTGTAGTGAATTGGAGTTGTAGTGAATTGTCAATAGAGAGCGTGTAGTGAATTGGACTTGTAGTGAGTTGTCAATAGAGGGCGTGTAGTGAATTGGACTTGTAGTGAGTAGACTTGTCCCCGCTAGGAGATCCATAAAATCCCATGTGATAAAGAAATAAAATCTCTCAGTGCAATAATAAATAATAGCATGCATGTTTTACATTTATGCTAACAACTCCTGGGACTAAAGACCAAAACACCACAATAAGTTTGTTTCCTTTCCAGCGCCATGCCTTCGGCGGAGGCCGCTGATTGGCACTGTTCCGAGTGACGTTGCACGCTCGGCGAGTTCAAATTCAAAGATCCCCCATGAGGTAACCTTGTTTCTAGGAACCTTGCCTATCGTGTAGCTTAAAATTTAGCTGGGCAAGTCCTGAAGGCCGTCAATCTCTTCTGCTTATTCTATTCATGACACGTTATTCAATTATAAGTATTAACTCGTTTTATTATAATTTTTATTAGTTTAATTTATCCTGTTCCTTCTCCCATTCGTCTTTATTTCTTACACGTGGTTTTGTGTTCTATAGGAGGAATAAGAAAGTCTGTTTCCCCATTGGTTTTTCAAAACTCCGCATTCACTGGCCTAGTCTAGGCCAGATTTATGCCGAACTTTTACAAAAACAGACGAGGGCTTTTGACCCGCCTCCCGAGCACGAAGTACGCGGAAAACCATCCGGATTGCCTAAAAATCCGGGTGGTTTTCTGCGTACTTTGTGCACGGGAGACGGATTGCCTAAAAATCCCCCTAGTGGTGCTGCGCTCTAAGATACCGAGGCAAGAAACACATTATACTATTTTCTGTTTATTTATTTTATTTACTTTTGACTTACTCTTCACTCAAATTCAGAAAATACCAGAACTCAGGGGCGGACTGGCTCTCCAGCGACCGATGCGGATTGTGTTCTTGCCGGTGCCACCGAATTAAATAAACGTTGTAACTACGTTTTTATTGAAATTATATTACTTATATGAAATAAGGATAAACTGGGTTACCTAAAAGCAGGGTTATCACATATTTATTTCTTCAGCTAAGTATCTCTCAACACCTATCATTATTAAGCCTCCTAGCAGGACTGAATCAAGTTAGCCGTTAAACGTATTTTAACCATTTTCAGCTTGCCGCATGCAATTTCACTGGAAAATTGTATACATGATAATTGTTCATACTTGAGAGAGGACCAAAAATTGAGAACATTTCTAGTAAGACTGTGAGCTATTAGAACATTTCTAGAAGAAGTAAAGCAAGCAGCAGTGGCGTAGCTTGAGTTTTAAATGGTACGCTCATTACAGATTCGGCGCCCCTAGTCCAGTCCTACTATCCCATCAACATTGAAAATGGCGCCCTGGGTCCATATTTGGTGCCCTAACATCAGTTTAACGTTTAAAAAAAAGTTTAGTACGCACATGAGTAGCCTAGCCGACTATCCGGGCGGCTGGCTACGCCACTGAGCGCAGTGGTTCTCAAACATTTCCCCTCGCGGAAATACGTGTGCTAAATGTAAAATTTACTCAAACTTTCTTATAATGTCTCGGCGCCCCTACAAAGAAACCGAGGCGCACTAGGGCGCCGCAGCAAACAGTTTGAGAACAGCCGGTCCAGCGTTTCATGGTTTCTTTCGAGATTGTTGGACTCGTATGGCGTTGTAGGTCCAATTTAGCGCCCCAAGATCCTTTTGGCGCCCATTCAGCAGGATAATCAGGCAGAAAATTGTGTAAAAGGCATAAAAGCGTACAAATTAAAACGAGTAGTAAGCCGTCCACGATAGTCTTCATCTCTTCACCTACTGATGCGAAAAGAGGTAGGCTACTCGCTAAATTACCCAGTTGCTAAATTACCCAGCTGCCATGTTTGCTATGTTTCATACGCAAGGAACACTCTTTTCTTAATCCGAGTGGGCAAAAGCCCACTCGGATTAAGAAAAGAGTGTTCCTGACCAGCTAAAGTTAAACGCCAGAGGTGCTCAACAACGTCGACGTACTACATTACGTTGCCGCAACGTAAATCTACCTCTCCGTTTATTTTATACGTGTGGGATATAAATTTAAAAAACTGCATTATAAGTACATTTGATTATTTCTTCTCTTTCTACGCCCCCGCTTGACTACTGCGCACACTCTGACTGCTGCACCCCTAGGCCATGGCCTGGGTTGGCATTATGGGAAATACGGCCCTGTCCAGTATTATTTAATTATAAGTAAAAAGGTATTTTCTTTACGAAGAAAGGCCGCATTATCTTAAATTTTGAATTTTCCTAAATTATATAACGAAATTTCGATGTAACCAACCTTCCTGGAGAAAAGCAAAACTTCGATCTATCCAATTTTCGGTACATTGTATGCTTTCACTATACATTTACATAAGACGGAACTGTAGACCTTCTCAGCAATATAGTATTCGACACCTCGTTAAAATGTAGCTTCGTTGTAGCGAAATTGTACTGGATAAGTAGTATTCTTGATTCCAGTGTCAAATGATGGATTGAAGAGCTTGTGTGTAGTTTTTCGTTTTTAGCTGAGAAACGTAGCTTTGATACCGCACAAAGTATCTTGGAAATCTTCACGAGATAAGGGTACAGGCCAAACTCAAACCTTGGAGTCATGTAAACTATTTTTGGTACTAAGTCAGTTAATTTTTCAGATAATAAGTCAAATAATAAAGAAAAGAAATCCACCGAAGAAGATTTTCGGTGGATTTGCTGAATAGCTAAGGGAATGCTATTTTCGGTATTGCTGCAGATGATTAAAACTGACCCGAATCACTTCGTAAGTATAGTGGAAGATTACTTCGAAGGAGACGAAGTTAACAAAGTTTAACTGTAAAGTGTGAAATAAAACACAATGATAATATTTTACAATACTTCGTGGGTTGGCGTTTGATATCTTATATAAGATCTTATATGAATATCATATCTTATATAAGGTTTCGCCGAAGCATTAAGATTTACTAGCAGGACCATGCGGGGAAAATTTATGCCTGTGGTGGACAGTGTAAAGCTTATTTGCTTTTTTCCTTATTTGGCTCAGTTATTGACCGATCTCACGTCAATATCAACGGAGAGTACTGTCGAGGATTCTTTGCCTGTCGACAAATCAAATCGTTAGAACAAAACCATGACCATTTAATAAATAAATACAGTCACCTTCCGGACAAAGCAGCCCATATTCGTGAATACGATGTAAAAGAAATAATTTTGTGAAATTATAGCGTAAAAAGCTTGCAATAGAATAGTTCATATTCTAAGAAATGCAATTGTAAGTCCAAAGGACAAAAATATTTTACGGGCCAACTATTATTTATTTTCCTTGTTTTTGTATAGCACTGTAAATAGTACTTGTATTTACGTATAGTGATCCTTTTTATTTTCCATCTTGGGCGGCAATAATTCGATTATAACAGAGGCTTCGGAAAGTACTCAAATTTTTTTTTATTTATTGGAACTACAATATGTGATTAAGCTTCAGTTCTTTCTCAGAAAATAACGTACAAAATTGGCAAAATCCAAGGTTTTGTATAGTGCAGATAAACCTTACAACATCGGGTGTAATACAAAAGAGAAAACCCAAACTTTTTTACACGTGGATAAGCATCTTTTTACCGTCATAATGAGCTCACTTCGATTTTAAGCGCCTTAATTTACTCCTTCAGATTCCAAGCGTTTATATTCGATTGATACTCTGCCGAGTCCGGTCCAAGCTCCACGTCATAATGGTCTAGAGTTTGGTAAAGTTCAGGGTGTCGCTCCAATAATTGAAAAAGCCGTACCAAGCCAGCCAGACTGTGAGGGTTCAGACGCGTGAATTCAGTTTGTTAAGTAGTAAGTTTTTGTACCTCTCGGGAGCGTCCGTCACAGGAGTAGCAGGAATCCAGGATGCCCTTTTGCCGAAACCTCGTGCTGTAGCTAGACCTGCGTTTTTGAAGCCACGCCTGGGACGTAAAGTATCAGCAACGTGGTTTTCATGAAACCCAGCTGGCCGAGCGCAGCTTTCCTTTGTCAACCAGGCGATAGTTAAGCATGTCAACAAGAAGATTGAAAGAAGGCTTTTGCACGTCATCTGTGGAACAAAAGTAAATAAATTAATTAAAAATCCGTGTTAGAAAGATCTTTCTTCCTTCACAATCGCCTTGGCTTCACTTCTGTGTAGTGCGGTACAGACTAAATATAATAGCCGAACTACGCTCTTAAACAACAATGAGAGTGACTAGTGCTAAAGCTAGAAATCAGATACAAAACTTCTAAGAGTCTGATCGTATTTGAGTTTAGTTCTAAGAAGTGAAAGTTCAAGCATCGGTACTGGTCACGTAGAAACTCCTTCAGATATATCTCGAGATTTCTCATTTCCGCTTAAAAAGGGACTGAGGGTATGAAGGATCTCTTTTGTATGTCGAGTATCACAATCACAAGGATATAACAAATGTCAAAACTTATAAAGAAACGTACACATTAACTCTGCCGAATAACTTAGTGAACATGGTCGGTAGAGTTGAGTAGCATCCCATCCACCCACATTTCATTTAAGTACGGAACGCTGTAGATCTCACTTCACGAGACATATTATATTATCAAGTCAGAAGGAACTTGTTCCTTATTTAGAGACTCATTAATTGGTAACGAACCTCGTCAGCAGTATGGCAGAGGGAGACAGTTTGTATTGTCAAAGGCAAAAGAGAGAGTCGTTATCATTTACGTTTCAAAAAAGAGTCTGGTGAAGTTTTGTAATGGAACTGAAGCTTTCGCGACTCCTTACTGATTGAGTCACCAATCGGAAAAAAATGACGCGTCCATGAGGTGAGAAACCTTAAAACTTCGAAAAGTGCAATTGAAGGCAATTGTGTCGCAGAGAAGTCTAGAAACGCAAGGATTCTTTTGATGTTTTGATTTAGGCCACCACACAGAAGTGAAGCCAATATTAAGTTACAGAGATCGTTGCAAACATATTCCCCCACTTTGTGACATTGACCCCAGCACATACTAGCCTTCTCTTCCTCAAGCTTTGCTGCCTACTCTATTTCACTCAAGGACCCTCACCAAGACATTGACTTTCAATCTTATCGAGAATACAACATACCTGGAAGTAATTGGTAACTGGAGAGGTAGGCGCCTATAAAGCACAGTGTCGAAAGAATGTAATTACCGCGAAAATCTCGTCGAACGCTGGATGGGCTCTCTCACACGACTAAAGTTGATTTACTACAGAAAGACAGAGAATCTCTGAACGGCACGGATACGAGCTTGTGCTTTTATAAGCGCTACTAGGCGGCAGAAAACAGTCAAAGCCGCACAATGCGCTTGCATGATCTTTCGGTCACAAGAAGCTCCTCCCACACCGACACCTGCACTTCAAGCTGAAGTCCGTCCTAGCCATTTCGCTATTGCTTGTTTGTAGCGGATATCACACAACATTCTCGGTGTGTTTCTGGAATTGCACACGCAATTGTTTCTACAGCTACAGTAAATGTACACAGAAAAATGGTTAGTTTCCCCCATTTAGAAACTTCTCATACAGTGTATCCACGAGTTCTTATATGGTTGTATGAAGAGAGTTTCGAAATGATCCGGAAAGCATCCAGTCACTCATGAATACGTTGGTGGACCGAGTAATGACTGTTTGGAGATAGAACGCTACTGTCGATCTCCGACGATTTATTCGTAGAACGTTTCCGTTCTTTGCTCATCTTCTCAAGCTCCCGTATTCTATTTTCCTTTCTAAAAACAAAAAAGTTGACGAACAAATAATTTGACGAAAAAGAAGAGGTCAGGAAGGTGAGTGGGTGTTCTTTTTTCATTCGTTCCGTTCTCCAAAACAACTTGGTAGAAGCTTCAATTAAAAAACCTTAGCCTCAAAGACGCAAGGTTTGAGGTATGGCTGTCGGATGAAGATTTGCATGAATTCACGTAAGTTTTTTTTTAACATGAGCCAAAACACGGCTTTTAGATCATGGTTCACCTCTAGTATTTATTAACTTGTATGTCCTTTTTTCTGCAAGACTTGACGTAATGCGTGGTTTAAGAAGTCATACTCTCAGAATTTTTTACGAACTCTTGAGTTCACATAGTAGCCCTTCAAGAAGAATAAGCTTCCTGGTCGGCCTTTTTCTTCAATCTTCATCCAAAATTAGGCAAGGTGGGCAGATGACAAGATAAGGATCAGCTATTGTTCTCCTTCTACCCTTATGGATCTGTTACTTGTGCATAGAATAGAAGTTCAATACTCGTTGATGCCTTTCTTCCTTCCGTTTTTCGGCTGTAAGGCAAACTGTCGACGGAGACATCGTTAGACGGTATTGCCTTGCTTCCCATATTTGGGGAGACAAATGATACTGTGTTTATGTGCTAACTTCACTAAAGCAATGGGGAAGAAGTTTCAGTCCTGGAACTCGAGCCTAAAAAGTATAAGCTTCAGATCCTTTGAGCAGCTTTCGTACAGATTTTCAAATGAAGTTTTGGGAAGCTACGAGAATGAATTATATAGAATAGAGTGTTGCCAGTTTAAAATCTTTAGAAAATCCCGAGGCTGAGAAGGCGTCCATGTATTTCTACTAAGCTCGCATGTATACTTCCTACAACGCTATTTAACTTGCCTACTGATAAAAGAGCCTTTTGTGCGTCCCTAAGCCACAGTGAAACCGTTCCATCCTTAGCCCGAACCATCGCTAAGGGAGTCATTCAGCAATCATCGAGTTTTCGCTTACTGAACTCGTGAAGGAAAGCGGGTAACTTATTTTCGTGTGCTTGTTATCTTGATCGCTTCCCTATACGATTGTCAGAGAAGTGGGAATAATCTTACTGCCCAGCTATTATTTGTTGTAGGAACTCATTTTCATACGATAATATAGAAACACGAGTGTTGATCCGGTGCAGAGCGATGCAAATGAGTTTACGACCCTCGTCCAGCTCATACACTTAAAAACACGCATGTCAGGGGCAATATGGAGGCGACCTGTTGGAACTGAAAGCTGGACTCAGCACGTGATTGGCATGGTCAAAATTAATTGGAGAGCTTGCTCGTGTCCTTCGGTCCAGAGTTAACTAACTTGATTGCACCCGTACTCAGGGGTTCACGTGTATGTTTTAAAACAACAAGGTCAGGTGAAGAACAGCAGAAATTCACTGCTATATTTTTTCTTACTAAATGCACTTTATGGAACAATTCGTGTTTGGACTGGGAAATGAGACACTGATGGCGCAAATTGCCTAGATTTTCATCCTACTAGTACAGTCTTTAGGCAGTACTATTGTGACCTATACCGATCGATAGTGATAACAAAAGTACGCATTCGACAGACAAATACGCAAAGACTGCCGGCTAGTTTGCGCATAAATACAAGGCGACAGGGCCACTCTTTTCCGCATTCATAATGTCACCTTTTATTGTCCATGTCATGTTGGGCGTACAGTAGAAATAGAGCAATACAATTTTTAAGGCAACGATGTAATTTATCTCTTTTTTGATTTAGCAACAAATCCTTAACTGCGGTCAAGGAAGCCAAGGAGGGCTACCATATGCGTCACGTTAGCCTCCACACACTTACCTGTAGTCGAATATGATTTACCCGTTGCTTATGGTAGGTGAAGATGTGTTCAGTCAACTGGATTTGTGAGTAAAACAAAGTGCAGGCCTACAATCTGCCAAGTATTGGTTAAAAAAAATCCAGAATAATTGCCAGGAACTCTCATAAAGTAAAAGCCAAATGCAAAAACGAGTAATTACCTGCAAAATAAACGGAGGAAAGACAATGAGCAATGAGAGCAAGCGATCATATGACAGTATTTCTGCCAAGCATGACAGAGCTTTGCAGTCCAGTTCTGTTTTACGGCCCGTATGTTTCCTTCAATAAGTAGGAACTGATTTCGCAACTTTTCTGACTTTTCTATGGACTATCATATAACTTGACTATTGGACTATCATATAAAATAAACGGAGGAAAGACAATGAGCAATGAGAGCAAGCGATCATATGACAGTATTTCTGCCAAGCATGACAGAGCTTTGCAGTCCAGTTCTGTTTTACGGCCCGTATGTTTCCTTCAATAAGTAGGAACTGATTTCGCAACTTTTCTGACTTTTCTATGGACTATCATATAACTTGAACAAGTTCTGCTCTCACCGGACATGTTTTCTCTGCTTTTCTAATCGGGTCACTAACATGTTACGTTAATAAGACAAACGCTGTTGTTAAGTTTGATGAATGAAAGTGATACCTTTAATTGTACCTGACCAAATGAAACCGACAATAGGCGCGAGCCTACGTTGGGAACGGAATTAAAAAAAAAACAAACGCTAGCTGTCAATACGGTATAGAGATTGAAAAAAAAGACAAACGTGTCATATTAATGTAAAAGTTTCAAGATACATTTTGTGTCGGGTTAGCAAAAGGAAAGATTCCTTTACGTACATATTTTTAAATAAAAAGGACAAAAACTTGAACTTAAGAAAGAGCCGCTACACTCGGCGCATGGTGAACCACGCAAGTCCGTGTGAACGTAAAAGCGTGGGTTGACTTGATTACTGAAATAAGCTCCATTGTGTTCTCTGTGAACATAAAAGAGACTAAAATGCCGATGCCTTAAATAAAACAATGTCGTGCTTACTCTTCTGTTCTTTTACAAAATTATCACTATGAGTTTTCCGAAAAGAATTACATTTGCATAATTCTGTTACACACTTTTGGATACTTGGTGTAATTTTGTATAAGTCATCGAATAGACTCCCCTAGCTGATATACAACTGCCTACTTCACACTAAGTTTTTACAACCAATAGGCTGTTAATATACCCATCGCGGACAGCTTTATAGTGTAAACGCAAATGCATCTTATTAATCATTGAAGGATTTGACAGGTCTTGTCAAAAAAGCTAAAAGCATAACCGGCAGTCCTTTTAATGTGTCGTAATAATTATTCTTTCTATGTAAAGATTTGATCTTTAGTATTTTAAGTATTATATTTAGAATTTACTTTAGTGTTATTTAGTGTTGCTGTGCATGCTGAGCGAGTTGCGTAACTTATATGTGAGAACAAGACGTGTCCGGCGTAATTCGGGAAGTTTGATGCTTAACAATGTATACC
This sequence comes from Triops cancriformis, assembly GCA_020615345.1. Classification (NCBI taxonomy): domain Eukaryota; kingdom Metazoa; phylum Arthropoda; class Branchiopoda; order Notostraca; family Triopsidae; genus Triops; species Triops cancriformis. The sequence goes on from JAHZNP010001442.1 coordinate 9,388, forward strand.
TCATACTAAATACGTACCCACGGAGGGTAATGGGGTTCATCACCACCTCCAGGTTTTTTTTTCATTTTTGATTTTCATTTTGCCGTAGCCTTGCGCCTATTCGCCGTAGTAAACACGAAAGTTAGGACATGCATATTAGAAAAGTTCATACTTCCCTTAGCTCTTGACGGAGAGAAAAAAAATTAAATAATAAATGTCGTATTCCTTTTCAACATAATAAACAAACTTAGTGACGCCAGTGTCCCCCCCCCCCCCACACACCGGCCATACACGTTCTGACGCACTGTTCATATTGCCTTACCTTACGCTTGTGTAGATCCGACCTCAAGTCAAACCTTTGTTGCACACTACAACCGGTCACAAGTCTTAACGCTGGTTTCCCACTGGTTGTATGATCGTCATTGACTGAACTTGCGGATTACTGGATTACTCTCGTAATCCACAAAGTCAATTTATAGAATTCTACCATTAGAACACCTGTCAGAACTCCACGGATCTACCTTATGCATTACGACAATAAAAAATCTTACGACACGTGTGAACCCAGCATTAGTACCCGAAACATTTGAAGTGGGTAATTTGGCTATAAATAAACTACAGTAATCTTACACTTGTGAAACAACACCCGCCCACAACTCAAAACGTAACGTCGCCCAACCGCGTACTTCAACACATCAGTGTTGACAGTAACGTGGCATTAATACTACCTCCAACATAATAGACAAAACGAAGTACATGTTAAAAAATTGACCATTTATTGGATATGAAACTCAGCCGAGTCGAAGATTTAAAAGTGATCTACATCTCATCTGATGTACCATAGATAGCTACGTTTCGACGTTTGAACTTCTTAGTCGACCCATCACTAGCCGGCGGATGCGGTACTTCCTCATGGGATTGCACAGAGACAAACGAGTTCATGGTTCCCGGACACTCTCCGGAAGTAGTCAATGATCTGTCCGTCAGCTCTTGTTCCTCCGTCTCTAATGGACGCTTTTCTTGACTGGCAGGTCGGGTCTCGGCACTCTGCGATAAATCTCCGCTTGCTACAGGTGGAGGAAGATGAAGTGGAGTCCTATCGCCAACTTTATCCACGATGAAAAGAGCACGATTGCTATCAGGTCCTGAATCGGAAACAACAATGGCCGTTTGTTCCGCCTGGGTTTCATCGCCGTCCTCATCTTCATCGTTTAAGTCGATAACATCAGGATTTGTTTCTCCGTTTCCTTGCGCTCTAAAAAGTTATTATTTTACTACTGTGTTCCTTAATTACGTTCTTTCGGTATTGCAAAACAGAACGATAACCAAAGATGGATGATATCGATTCATTTATGCATGAAAGAAAATAAGAAACAGAAAGAAACTACGAAGACTTACGGAAACAAATTTGTAACATTGTCGGTGGCTCCGCCCAAGACATGCGACGACAAAACTGACTGATTCCTTACGCTTGGAGCCAATGAACTTTGGCTCATTAGTAATGCCATTGGGTCGCGAATGTTCAGTTTTTCACAAAACAACGTCGTTTGCAAATTACATTGTGCAAGCGGTTGTGGTGCATGAAGAATGTTCGATGACGCAGTACTGTGAGGATTATATACAGAAGCGGTGGGTGTAAAATTATAGGGAATGGACAGATCACTGTTCAGGGATTTGTCCATTTCTTCCAATTCCTCTGGTGTGGGCGTAAAGTTCCACCTGAAAATAACGTAAATCTTTTTTAAAGAACCATTTATTTTTAACGGAGCTTTGTAGGATTAGTTTTTCTCACCTGCCATTATAACCGGGTCCTGGCATAAACTGATCTCGATTTGACACACTAAGCAAATGATCCGTGGCGCGAAGGATAGCGAGCCATTCACGGTCGTACTGCAGATTAAGATTTGCTTCGGGATCATGGGCGATATCTAGTATCTCTAGGAAACGACGCTTGGGTAGGCATTTATCCAAAGCAAGGAAATTAGTTCGTCTTCCTGGAATCCCATTACCAGGCTGTTAAAAAATAAGGGCAAAGATGAATTAAAATGCAGGAAGTTTTCTTCTCAACAGATTTAAAAATGCAGAATAAACCTGTGTGTGAGGTATAACAGCCTCATATCGGACGTGTAAATGAGCAGAGAACCAGTGAGACGGCTGCAAATGCCGTAGCAACGTCTCTGCAGCGGGATTCCCTAATGTGTCATTAGCAATTTCATTCCTATGAAGTGCAACAACCAAACAAGTTTGACGCACTGACTTTCTTTCTTTAATATATTCTTTTTTCCTGTTCACCTGAAATAAGGTTTCCATCGCAATAACTGCTCGACATTCCCATAGTGATAGACTCCGACAGGCCAGTCATGAGAGATAAAAACATCTAACGGTGTTTCTATCTACAAGGAAGAAAGGAGTTAACAAGTTAACAAGTATATTTAAAAAAAACTCTCAGCGTTGCTCAGAAAATAAAACGTTTTGGATTCTTAGCTAAATTGCACAAACACAGGCAACAAATACACAACACAGAACACGTGCCTGTATCACGAAAACAGCATAAAAAATATACAAGAACACAACTTAGCCATATAACAAAGAACGCAAAAAGATTAGACTAATACTTGTTTTAATCGAAAAACTTCCAAATGGCGGACGTGATATGCACTGCGCTTCGCACTTTCGTTATATGGAGGTCTTTCGTAATGGCCTTTATTGTAATCATGGCTTTTGAAGATCCCGGACATCCCACCAATTCGTACGCCTCTATATCGAAGCACGCCGGCATAGCCCAAATAGTAGATATTAGGTGCCACCCAGCCCCCATAGGCTAGTTCTTGTAAGTAATTGCTGGCTTCGTGGTTCCCGCCAATAAAGATGGTGAGTATAGGAGCAGTTTTTTCTCCCGAATAGTACCTGTAAGAGTAGTACGAAGTTACTAAATTGCACAAGTACATGTCGAAAATCGCCCACATACTTATGAAAGGTACCCATGTCCTTAAATTTGTCTGGTACAGCCATACATTGCAAATCACTAGGATTTCTCACCGCCTGGAAGTCGCCGCAGCATATGAGCAAATCTACCTTGACATTTTCCTGAATCTCACGGAGCTTAATGGCTTCATAGATTTTTTCTAGCTCCCCATGGGCACAGCCTTCAACAGCTATTTTCATCTTAATATTTCAGTAATTCTTTAAAAAGAAGGCTTGCGCGGTTCACAATTTCCAAGAGTCTGTTTATATTTACTAGTCGTTTGATATCGAAATCGCCATACGATTAATTCACAAAGGGCGGGAAAAACAAACACAGAAAATTGAGGATTTTTTTCGAGTTTGTACAGCTCTCCCACCCCCTAAAAAAATGAATACTTCTTCTGAAATTACTACCATACAGATTAATTTCATAGTTAAATTTTTCTCTTTTTTTAATCACATCCAATTTCCTTATAGTATGGAACGGGTTTAGTAGTAACACATCTATTAGTTTTTATCTCAGCAAATATTAGAAATGTTTGAACAGATGACTTAACGAAACAATCCAATGTATTCTGTAACAATATTGCCAATAGAATTATAGTACCATCAACATAACTACTTTTTACACTTTCATTTTAAAGCCACCCGCCCTTATTTTGCGGCGTGGGGCGTGGTCTAGCAATAGAGGTATTGGTCGGATTCACGTTGCTTCTTTTCTCTGTTTTAGTTTCTTCATTAGTCAAAGTATGTGAATCTGTCTTATGTTCTGCCTTGGGTTCCTCCTTGTGTTCTGTTTTCACCACCGGAGCTTTGGGAACGGGCTGAGGTGCTACTTGAGCCGTTTTCTGAGCATCCGTATGTTGTTTCGTAGCTTCCTGTTTAGGTTTTGTGGTTTCTATTTTTGATTCTGTATTTGTGATCCTCGGTTTTGCAGTATCTGATTTAGTTTTCTCGGAAGCAGTCGGGAGCGAAAGAGGTTTGTCTTCGCCAATCGTCGCTTTTTCCGGCGGCACCGGCGTAGGATTCGGCGAAGGGGGGGCCGACTTGGACATTTGTCTCTTCGGTGGAGCTAAAGTTTCAGTCTCTGCCGCCTTTTCTTCTAGTGGTTTTTCTTTCAAGGGCTTTAAAGTATTCGACTTGAACTTAGCGTAAGCTACACGGGTCGTTGCCGAATATTCCTAACGGGAATATAATTGTTGCGTAAAGTGAGTCTATGAAAGACAGAAAAAAATACCTTCAGTCGAGGATTGTATTCAACCAATGTGTCAGGATTGAAGGACAGGATTGCCTCTCGTTCTGATAAAAGGACAGATCGGCGAAGAGATTGCTGACTCCAACGTTTCTGACTAGCTTCTTTGCTACCAATCGGATTCTTGGCTCCGTGTTTGATGGATCTCGCGCGATTGAGAGCGTTCCAGTCTTTACCTTTGCCATCTTTGGAAGCGTGGCTTGAGCCACGTTTCACAATTGCGCGAGCGATTTTGCCGAAGACGTCCGTAGTGCCCTTCTCCGTGCTGAGCACTTCATTAATTATGTCTTCCACCATACCGATTTGGAAACCTTTCATAAGCCGACGTTCTCGTACGCGTCCTTTCTTTCCAGCAGCTACATAATAAAGGGAGGCAAGGCATAAGACGTTCACAAATCTTACTTCATGCAAATCCTGAGACCATACCTGTTTGCTCAGAAGGTAGGTTAGCACTCGAAGTATCCATGCCATTTTTGGTGAGGATGTTAATAAGTTCATATCGGAATGCTGAAATATCCTGCTTAATCTCGTTTACGTCGTCTTCAGTAACGCCCTGTTCGTCACTCTTCATCTGCTCAGCGGTAACGTATCGTCGCACCAAAAGCTTCATCACTTCCATATGACGCACTTCCGCGGACGCTTTCACTTGCCTCTGCGATTTTAAGTATTTGTGGTGAAGGTCTCATTAATTCATTTCTATGCTTTATACCCGAACAGATCCAGATTCCGAACGTTTCCTGCATCCCAGGAGACGAAACAAGCTTTTGGGAGTAGGAAACATATTGAACGGAGGTGGAACGGTAGCTCCGTCGTCAAAATAACTGATCCAAAGCTTGGCCCTAGCAAACTTCCACTCCGTATCGGATTTTTCCTAGATAGCATTACACAAAATGAGTGAACATAAAAAATGGGGTAAACAGTCACTAAGCTAGGTAAAAAGGGACATATTTTTTTTCAAGCGGATTTAGACGTAAGCCTACGCCGTCTCTTAACGTCCGTTATAGCAAACTTAAACCATGAAATACAATATATTTAAGCCATGAAAATTATGATTGTACGGTAGGGATGAGAACATCAATTTGAAGAAAACTTACAGAGATGATTTGGTACGAATTGGACATCATGGCAATCAGCATATTAAGCAAGACGATGATGTTTATTACAGAATACGAGCCGAACATTAGCAACGACCAAAACCTTGTAAAACTTTTGACGCCGGTCAGTTCGAATGATTGCAAGTCGACTAAACCAAAACTGGCCCAAAAAAGCGACTGAGATGTTTCGAACAAGCTAAATATTAGACCATAAATTAGACAGTGAAAAGATTTTAAATTGAATTAATAAGGGTACTTCGCGAATCGCCGCCAAAAGAAGCACGCTTCTTTTTCCTTTTCCAAGTCCGGTAACCCCCCTTCTAAGGAATAGCATACGTTTCTTTCCAGTTCAGCATAGTACCAAAGCAACTGGTTCATGCCGCAGCCGAAAGCAAAGAGGACAAGCATGTAGATGAAGAAAAACCTGTGGCAGCAAATTACACAACAGTCCTCAAAATAATTGTCGTACAAAATTACTTGATAATGTCGATAACCATACGTCCTAGTGAGATCTGCAAGGGTCCTAAATGTGGGCTGACGCTGAAAACGTGGACCATTTTCAGGAAACTATACATGTATTACAAAGCCATTGAGTGTTTTCTGAGCGTTTGTGTCTAAGTAATTAGCTTACCTGAAGATCATGGCAGCTCCAAACATCCCCTCTGACAAAAGCATCGGATCATATGGGGTCCAATCTTCTCGCGGAATATAGGGGTCTTTTCCCGCCCACAGTTCTCGCTGAACGACAAACCAAGCGGTGGCTCGTAATAAAATCCATGCCGTGTAGAACACATACGTGATGAAGTCGACTATGTTCCACAGGTCGTGAATGTACGCCAGGAGGCCGTCAGACCAAAGCGACTTGATTTCTCCCCAAATGTACCCTTCGGTTATGATGGATGTAGTTTACGCACGCAACGAAGTTTGATTGTTCTCACCCATGACGTAGAAAATGATTGCGCACTCCACTGGACCAGGAATAGAACCTCGTTCCTTTCTTATCCACTCAGCCATAATATCTTGCATCCAAGTTGGTCCAAACCATTCAATGATCAAATATTCGACTCTTTGCGAAGCCAATCCTAGCAGAACTACCATCACAAAATATTGTTATTAAGTTAGAAAAGGAGCATATTTTTATTCAATTACACAAAAAGGACACGTAAGACGCTGAATGGCAAATAAATTTGACGAAAGGTTTCTTCATGAATTTCCCTTTTTCTGAGTTAGGGGAAACCATGTAAATAAACGAGTACAATGGGAACTGACACGCCGTAAGGAAAAGGAAGAGGAATTGGCCCGGTAAAGAGCGTCTCCTGAATCCCGGTAATCCTTCGTACCAAATAGTACCTACAAGACAATTAGAAAAGAAAATTACATGAAGTATGATTTACAAAAAAAATAACACCAGACCAGTACATTATTACAGCAGAAACACTCTTATCCGTCAAGTACAGGAATGAACCCAGAAAAAATGGATTACCCTGAAAGCCCATAAAACAGTAATCATAGCTCGTAAATTTAAATTTAATATATATACGTAACTTTATCATAACTATTTACTTAAAATTTTATCGATTTAGTTAGGAAAATATGAACTTTCTCTCTTTTTCAATCAATCTTGAATGTGGATGTTATTGTGCTGTTACTTTATTTTCTAGACTAACTAAGTAGTAAAGCCTTTATCTTTGTATGGAACTTCTGTCTTAACAAACGCAAACGGAAGGTGATTTGCGGATTTTTTTTACGAAATCATGTCCGGTTAAACCGGTATCCAGTTAAACCGTGTATGGATAAGAGGTAACCTAATGTAATTTCATTTCGAACTTACTTTAAAAAACGAGTCAATAAAATAGCCATACCTAATAATTGTTGGACGTTCGGGTGGGCAACAAAATCCTTCTGAATATAATCAATGGCCAATTTTAAGCGATCTAAAGATTGGTGTTCCCCTGGTTGCCAGCCTGGACTTTCAGCATCGTCGTCATCATCGCCATATCCAGCTTTGTGATTAAGCATGACTTCGAGCTCGTAAGAGCTCCGAGTATGGTCTAAAAGGGATGTGGCGAACTTCTCGACTTGTATGCGTAACCGATTGTACTCCTCGCTAAATTCTGATTCAATAATTAGTAAGCGAGCTAATTCATTGGAGAGCTCGAACGCCGTTAAAACAGGATCTTTGCTGGACAAAGCTATTAAAGACGGAGACGAAAGTGCACGATATGCGTTAATTCGTGAACGTGAGTGTCGCAATGAGTCTTCTCGACTGGACACTACACACTCATCACATCCGCACCTTTTTATGGAACAAACGAAGTGTATGTAATAATAATTGATCGACATAATTGCAAAACCAAAAGCCTCAATTAGTTTACCTGACATCATGGGGCATAGGGAGAGAAGCTCCTCTGTCTAATAGCAGTTTCAAGATTTCATAATTGTTTTTGTGAGCTGCCAGTACCAACGGTGTGATATCCGCAGTAAAGGTAGCTTTGTCTTTATCCATGGCTTCCCAACTCTTTAGCGTATAACCAAAGTTGCATTATGAAGATTGATATAAAAATAGTGGCGGTGAGCTTCTTACATAAGCCTCGCCTTCCTTGTGGTTTTTTTCTTCCCATTCCAACAGCAACTCCACGGCTTCAACATAGCTTTCGTTAATAGCATGCAGCAAAGCATCCTAGCACAGTGAAATGCTGTAGTACAGGACGTTGTATATACCAACAAGTTTCTCGAAATTCAACTCTCACCTTCACTTGGATGTTAAATTCGAGTAGGAGAGACAGTAAGTCATAATTCTCATTTTCAATTGCGATAACTAAGGCCGAGCGGCCTAGTGGATCCGCGCAATTAATGCTAAAGTCTTGCGTTTTGTCTTTGTACTCCTCGAGAAGACTATATTAAACGAGTAAATTTTACGTATGTCGTTCAACTTCTCTAGGCGGGGTAACAGTCGTAATATACCTTCGTGTACTAGCGACGTCACCACGCTCCACGAAGAGCAGGAAGCGCTTCTCCTGGTAGGTAAGAAGCGACTCTACAGGCGGACCCATAACAAATTCCGGGCTAGTGGTTAACTCCGATACTTCCGCGGGCGTCATTATGAGTGCTTCCTGTGACTGGGATGTTGCAACTTGCACGTTTTTCCCCTTCTTTCGCCTGTAGTTCACCAGAATGATGGTTTGTTTAAATATTATGTAAAGAATAAAATAACTAAAACTATAAATGCACATCTGTACTCACATTTTGAAAAAATTCCACCGGGAAGGTTCGCTGTAGTCTTCTATCGGTACCCCGATCTAAACTGAATTTCGTACCTTGGAGTGCTGGGAAGCAGAAGCACCGTAACAATTCCGAGAAAGGCTTCACCCTAATTTTCTGTTGCTCTTTCTTTTTTATATATTGTTTCTGTAACCTTTTTTTACAAAAGAAGTTCCATATTGTAGAAGGCCCTGATACCAGGGAGACACACAAACCCTGTTAACAGGATTAATCAAGCCGAAGCAAATGGGATTACACATACGATTTTACCCGACATGCAAAGAAAAGCCAAGGACTTTTAAGGTTCACGCGCCATAAATGCACAGAGACCATAAACCATAGTTCTTGTATGACCTTAAACTTTACTTCGGGATGGACACGATTATCTTTGGTCCATATCGATTCCTTTCGTTGGAAATATTTTATTGTTACACTTGACTTTGTCAAAAGATTTGCCTCGCAATGACAAAATGCAACCAATGAAAGAGATTCAGATGTGGCTAACATGCTTAAGCTTCATATTGTCACGTGTGCTGCGAATGGCATAATTATGCGATTTCGACATAAAAAGTGAATTAACGCTTTCAGTCGATTTTCGCTGCATTCTGAAACGTTCTGGAAGCAGTCTATCACATATGTAATCCTTCTTTACAATTTTATCTTCGCAGGTAATTGTTTGACCTTCTAGAATGTATTAGAAATTCGTTCTCTCACCCCATAATTACTCGTCTTGAAAACGGGAAACTCCGTAAATCTTTGGGATATGGTTGTATACATAGCACACAGTTATTTTCGCGCCATGGCGATAGTATTTGTTCAACCCGCCCTAGTTGAGAGAACATGGACAGTTTGTAAGGCGAAGCCATACGAAGGTGTCGTGTATGAACTTATGACCTAGGCATATCGTCCATATGAATTTGCTATTTGCATAGCTTTGTAACGTGATCCCGTTGCTGCAGCTGAGGACGAATCGGTAAGCTAACTCCTGGGAGGAGTAGCGGAATCTAGTCCGCGAAATAAGGTCATATTTCCCATGAACTGAAGAGGACTTGTTAAATTCATCAGTTCGGAGATTTTGATATTTTCTTATAGAATGGCATTCGTTCTTACACATAATTTTGTCGTCACCCGGTGGCAGACAATCGTCAGCCTGGTCTCAGCTGTAAAGTGCCTCGCGGCACTCCCCTCGGAACAAACTGAAGGCCTTGATGTGGATAGTCGCAATCCACAAAGGACTGCCTATTCGCTTCCAAGCCTTTCTGAGATGACGTCATAGCAGTAGCATGGGCCCTTGTATATTGGACAAGGTAGGAATCACGTGATGTTTACAATGGCGCATCCTTTGTATTAGATATTTTAAATAAAGAAAAATTTCACGAAAATGGCTTTTGTTATTATTAAGACTATAAATTTCGTTAGTTAAATATTATTTACTTCAAGAATCAAGTGAACAAGCTTTGAATCATTAAGGCTTCTGCATTTTTTAAATAAATAAATAAAAATTTTACGAAAATATTATTTATTTTTACAATTCTTGCACTTTGCTTTTGTGTTCATCATTTTCGCAAACAGTGCATTTATTCAAGCAGTTTTGACCCAAAATTAATAAACGAAGAAAGAATAACCCCGAATTTTTCCTTTTTAATATTTTTCAGGGTAATTTCTTTTGCTTTGTGATAAATCATCCTTTCTTGCTGATAAATTATCCTTTCTTGTTCCTTCCCGTTTACATGAATTTGTAGAAAGAAAGAAATCCTTTTTCGCAATCCTATCCGGCAGAAAACTTCTAATTACAAAGAAAAACTATATTTTTGGGAGGGGGGGG
>JAHZNP010001443.1:0-19761 GCA_020615345.1 Triops cancriformis
TGTTTTACTTTGTGTATTCTTGTGTTTGCGTTTTGATTTTCTGAGTATGTACTTTAGCTTGCTTTTACCGTGAATTTTGTATTCGTTTTAGATTTTTGCGTCTTACATTTGCCATTTTTTCTTTTCATTCTGTGAAGTTGAACTTGAGTTCGTTTTATCTGTGAATTTTGTAATTGTGCTAAATTGTCGTGTTTTATATCTGCCATGTGGAGAAGCAATAGAAAAAAATACCCTGGAAAGTGTATGACGACTATTTTTCTATTGAGCCAATATTAATAATTTCACTAATATCATTAATTTAATTACAGGTATCTCCTGTCAGAACATTCAATATGATATACTGTTAAAGTGCTAAAATTCTTTGTCAATTTACAAAAAACTTCCATGCAAAAAACAGTAGATTTTTGTAAATTTATAACTGTGTTTGTAGCTTCTCTTACAGTAGTAATAGTAAATGTACTGTCATTTTGTACGAACAAAATAGCATATATTTGGTTATTTTACCATATTTAATAAACTTAGGCGTACCGAACTATCTTGTAAATTTACAATCAGACAAGTAAAGTTTTTACACTTACAACTGTAAATTTTACAAAAAAGCTGGTGAGAATAAATACTGAAAGTTCTTGTTATTTAAAAATGGTTGTCGTACAATATTTGAACACTTTTTTTGTAAATTGACAGAAACACTATTTAAAAAAAATACAGACACATTTGTAGTTATGATTACGAATAGTAACAGTAACAGTTTTTACCGCGAAGTCCTAGTATACTTTTGCTGCACACCGAATCTTTGTAAAAAAACATTATTTTTTTCACAGTGTACAGTACTCGTCATAAAAAACGACCCAAACAAACCGTCCTATTGCTAACGGCCCAAGCCACTGTGAGGAAGCCTTGTTGCGGGTCAAAAACGTTTGGAAGACGGAAAAGAGGGACACCGCTCGCGCAACTGCCGGGCCGTTAGGCACCCGACGGTTTGTTTGGGTCGTTTTTTATGACAAGTACTGTACGCTCTCGCCCGTATTCCGTGCGATACAGCAAGGCCCTAACAATGAGAACTTTCATTGTTGCCCAGTGCCGTGCGGTGCGAATAGGACCATTCCTCGGGCTTGTTTCTTATAAAGAGCGCTGTATGGTATGCGCTACTCTTTCAGAATCATAGTGTTTGCCGCGGGGATAACTTGATGGGTGCTCGGAGCAGGCCAATGAGGGTTGGCTTAACGCATTTCTTTACTTCTCAACAAATTGCGGTAAGGCCACGCGTCCCACCTTGCGGGGCACGAGCTCAGACTGGTACGACAGTGAATGTCGAGTGGTTCTCCGTTGCAGGATGCACGGGAGCACTGCTGCAATTTTCCCTGTATTACCAACATCTCGTTTATTTGCGAGTCCATGTATTGGGTCACTCGAAAAGTCCGTGCAGTGATTCGACCATTTTCGCATTCAAAAAGCCCCTGCATTTCTCTAAGTGCCCGCGTGCAGTTTTTTGCTCACAAACTAGCAAGAGGGGTCTCTGAATGAAATGTTAATCAAAGTTTGAGATTTTGACGTGGATATGAGTTTTCTATTCAACGCTGAAGGATGAACGGTACCGCTGTAAATTATCACCTTTTTATACGTTATAATTTCTTCAAATGTCTCCACGCTTCGAAAACGGCTGGAAAAATGTCTGCAGTTTATGACCCTAATGCCCTAAAAGAACACGTAGTGCGGAAACGTTGTCCGCTGTTTCGATGAAGATTTTTTTGGTTAAGATGGTGACTGACCGGGTCGCCTTTAATTGATCAATGTGGACCAAATAACAACTATGGTGGGCCCAAACTCGCAACTGATAATTCAGAGGATACAGGAGATCGTCGGTGTATCGCAAAAAAGCGTTGCGAAACACCCGAAATCAGCTAGAAACGTGATTGTAGCGGACGCCAGGCTCCCGCACTGCCTGAGCGGCAGGAACCTAGAACAGCGCGTAGACGCGTCCGAGTTATTGCTGAAGAAAAGCAAGGGGCGTCTTTTTCTGAGGAAGATGATTACGGGAAATGAAAAACGGACTGTCTGCAATAAAGTTACAACCAAAGATCTTGATGATCAAGTGATAATCATCCAAAAATTTTCCGTAAAACTGGGCTCCACCAGAAGAAGGTGATGCTGTGATTCAGGTGGGATTTTAAAGGAGTGGCTTATTACAAGCTACTCCCGGAAGATCAAACTATCAATTACCATAAATACTGCAAACAACTGTAAAGTTTGAAAGATGTCATTGCCTAAAAGCGTCCACAATTGGCCAACAGAAGAGGCATCTTTACCGAGCACATCTTTGCCGAACATCACACATCTTTGCCGACGTGAAAAAAATTGTTTGAAGTTTCCAGGGTTGTTCTATTGCACAATTCTTACAGTCCTGACATTGTTCCGTTAGATTATCATCTTTTTATCTCTCTTCAAAATTCTCTTTATGGAAAAAGTTTCGAAAATCTAGAGGCCATAAAAAAGAACCTCGATCAGTTTTTTGCCAAAAAAGCGAAGACGTTCTTGGAGAAATCAATCTTTGATTTACCCAATTGTTGGGCTAAAGTGACCAAACAAATTAATTAATATATTATTGAATACAATTAGTTATGTTCAGAGAAACTCGCTGTCAAATTGAGGGTAAATTCCTGCACGGACTTTTCGAGTGACCCAATATATAACTCAATGTGAATTTACTCAAAAAAGTCACTCCCAAAGGAAGAACGAACACTGTTCCGCTCTTTTCGGCCATTTACCCAGGTAAGAGCAGCCCTAATCTACGAACTACGATCTGCAATACGCGGTTCCGTATCGTGACTTGAGTGGACTTGAGTTGCGAGCCGCGATCTCCCGCTTGTTGACTGTTGTGATCTAAGCCGGCTCTAGCAAGACGAAAATAGCCCCACTTCTGCCTTGGTTTCGACTTCATTGAGCTGCTTCATCACAGAATGGCTTTTACGTTCGCGGCTACCTGTTACGTCTTCGCCCTCATCATCGACGCTTTTCTCATCTTCTTCTCCATCTTTCACGTAAGTAGCCCTACCTGTGCGTCAGGCCGGCCCTAGTGAACCCGGTCTCGTTCCTTCTAGATTATTGCCTTTGACGAACTCAAGACGGACTACAAAAACCCCATCGACCAATGCAACAGTCTCAACCCAGTAAGAAGCCATTATACCTACAGTTTCCCTGCGTCAAGCTAGCTAACCTACATTCCTTTTTAGCTCGTCATACCCGAATACGCGCTGCACATCTTTTTTAATGTACTTTTCCTCGTGGCGGGAGAATGGTTTTCGCTCTTACTGAACGCACCCCTCATCGCTTACCACATACATAGGTAAGGCATTCGTTGTCTGACAAAGTCACACGGGACAGTCAGGCTAGGAATTACAAGGAGCTATCTGGTCTTTCCACGAACGTAACCGAGTTATTTGTTTTTTTTTTTCCGTTTTCGTGAAGGTACATGCATCGACCTGTGATGAGTGGGCCGGGACTCTATGATCCTACCAACATTATGAATGCTGACGTGCTGAACAAATGTCAACGCGAGGGATGGATCAAACTCGCCTTTTACCTCCTTTCGTTCTTCTATTATTTATACGGGTACATTTTTACAACGCTTAGTTTTGGAGGACAGATTATCACGTGTTGAATCTATTTAGAATGATTTACTCGCTGATTGCGTCCACGTAAGACGCGCGTTGGACCTGGGTGCAACTAACAACCCGAAGGAATCGAGAACAAAGGACGGAACTACTTCACCCCTTCCCTTTTCATTTTGTGTCCCTTGACTTGTAACATCTTCAGAGCAATGTAGGGAACATAGGACTGACTAGCCTGGCTTCCCGTGTCATGTGAGTTTGTGAACGAAATAGAGAGAGATGACAAGACGCACAAAACGCTGGACTTCTTGCTCCTTGTCACAGTTCACTCGATTATCGCTCTCAGTCGACTTTTATGGCTGACATTTCTTGCTTCGAACTTAAAACCAAACGTGGGCGCTCCATGCGTGTGTTCGGTAGAACTACTCTTTTATCTTTGCCATGGAAATACAGACCAAAAGAGTGCTTCTGGCTTAAACTTTGACACCTCGAACTGTAATAAGATAAGGTGGACTGTGAACGAAAGTTACCAATGCAGACGCGAATGTAAATGGCCAGTGGTGCCGCAACTGAGAACCTTTCAATGCAGCACGCGCTACTCTGGAGCGTTCGGTAGAGATTAATTGCTCGGTTAGCCTTACCTTGACACTTAAGACGCCCTTGTCACCGGAATCGGAACGATTTTAATGCAGCGGGAGCTTTTTGTACGCCAAAACCAGAAGCAATACACACAACACTATAAGAGACACAAGAAGCTAATTGACGCCTTTTAGCTGCAAAATTGTGTCCTTCCCAAACATGGGCTGCCATCTAGAGGTGGTTAAAGTATGAATAGGGCTACAGGAAGGATTATTCTACGGCCTCAAGTGCGCTCGACTCGGTTACCTTCCAGCTGAGCCGTAAGCCGGTCCCATAAGCTAAATCGAAACAGTACACGCAAGCCTGACGGGTATCAATGCTATTAATGTTGGCATTCATGGTACGTATGTACAATTTTTAGCAGTTTCCGAAAAGGAAAGCATGCGTTCCGTTCATTTCGCAATGCAACGAAGCGGACGTTTATTGCGTACGCCTGTGGTTTCCTTTTCTTTCACACGTGCGTAGTATGATACCCACAATCTCATTTCTTTGGCTTCCGAAGCGTCTATTTCCCGGCACCCTGTATTACTCTTTCTAAACTGTGCCTCACAATTCTTGTACTAAGTTAAATAGTTTTTATTGATAAAATTGTACTACGGGTACTGATACCCATACACAAGAAGAACAAGGCCAAAGAATAGGAAGAGTAATCTGGGTACACAGGGCGTGGTTTCTGTACACGTTGTCGGTGCGTTCGGAATTTAGGGGTCAATAGCATTTTTTTAGCAAACCATGGCCAAGGTTTCGCAAACAAAATACCAACAGAACCACGTGCGCGAACAGGCTATTAAAAGCGTTACTTTAAGTTGCGTAGAGGCTACCTCATAGCCAAACTAAAAGAAAAACCGACGTTTCTGGTTCAAATATACCACTGAAGACGGTTGTCACCGTACGAAAAGAATTGTGTGTAGATGCGAGTAACGCAGCCGATGACCAAGCCATGCAGGATCATCATGGCTTGTTCCAAGGCATGACGCCGGCTCGCCAAGTTCCCCGGTAGCATACCATTCACATGGGTCTAGTTGAGCGCAGTTTAGCCATACAATGGAGTAATGTCTATGCTTTTTCAGGTCCACTCCAGACGCGGCATTAGGAGATACCAATTTTCCGCCCCTAACGGCAGAAACCCGAGATCAAAGACCGCGAGCCGTGAAGCCAGGCTATCTCCGTTGGAAAATCCCTGCCGACTTGGCTTCGGTTCCGTCGCTGTCCGAAGCCTATTACGATGAACCCCAGCGTGAGAAAAACCGCCAAGAAGCTCTGACAGTCAGAGACGTCTTTGGCCGGGATGCTGACAAATGGAAAGAGGTTCCGCGTGGTAAAATTCCTTCTGATATTGCAGAAAAATATGGAGGCGTGGCAGTAAGGCCCAAGCACAAGGAGAAAAAGAAGCCGCCGCCCTTTAACCCCGGAATTAGTAGTAATTTTTCAAATTCCCTGCCTTTTTACCTGAAACTTGTGGGTAATAGCCTTTATTTTTCATTGGGTAAAGTAGCCGACATTGATGACGAGTTACCGTCTCTGCCTCTAAAGCAGTACACGCCGGCTGCTTCAGTATGTACATCGGAAGAATACATTGCATCAGAGGAATGGGAATATGTGCAAACCGCAATTCGAAACAGTTTAAGGACACTAGACGACGATGTTGAGTGGCACAGAGAACGTTACATTCAAGGGTATGGAGATCGTAGGAGTAATGTCCAGCGGACAGACGGACCACCGCTCTGGCATAAAAATAATCCTGAAGATTGGGATGCGTACCTTCCCCAGACTGAATACCCCCAACCTTGTGCTAACAACTCCATGCCTGGCAGCTTTCCGACGTTGCCGCCCTATTCGCCACAGCAAGGTTTCGAAAACCACAGAGAGCGTGAAAAGGGGGCTCATTGGTTAGGTAGCGGTGTCGACTTCAGGGCTGGACCACAAAGGAGCGAAACCATGCGACCCAAACCCTTGCATGACGTCGTGACTGATCCTCTACTTCAATCCAGATCGCGAGGTTGGTTCACCGCCGCAGCCTCGGAAATTCCCAAAGCTCGAGTGACCAAGCAGGCTTCGAGCATTCCGGGAGCTGAACCCCAATTTCGCGCCAAGTTCGGGCCGCCTCGGTTCAAACCAGCAGCCCCCTTTCCACCTTCAGTCGTACATTCTGGGCAGTGGAGTTCGCCAAACTTTCGTCGAATTGCAAGTCCAATGTAGTGAGTTCCACAGCGCTGCGTGAGCCTGTAAACCAGGAAGTACCCCGTTTCAGAATCGTAGATCGGCAGAAAGCCCTCATTGGCCCATTTTCTCGTCAAGCGTTAAGGGTGGAGGACGTGACGGGCAATGGCGAGACAAGCGAAAGCAATGACAGGACAGACAGTCCGTCCGAATTTATTGTTGCTGCTCAAGAGGTTGAAAGTGAGCCTAGGCATGATTTGACGCGGTTTTTAAGCCCCCAACAGTTAGCACAGCTGTCACGAGACCTGCAGAATTTCAGGCAAGTTGACAGCGAGGTAATCAGCGCCTTGATTAGTGTCATGTTTCCAGAGGCTGTTGAGCGACGCCGAGCGAAGGCCAGTGCCGAGCTTCGGGCTCAGGCTAGCCAAGTATGCCCAGTGGGCTTAACGGATCTTGTAAAGAGCGCTGAGCAATGCTTTTGGACCAGCACCCGAGTAGCGCTGCGTTTTTTGAGTCATCAAGTCAGATGTCGCTTCCAGCAATGAATGACTCCTGGTGCCGTCACTAGATGGCTTTAATGAAGAAATATTCATTATTAATTTAGCTGGTATTATCCACGTGAATTTGTTTGCTGTTCCAAATGCAGATTGTTCAGGCGAGATTCACTGATCTCTACAACGAAGAGGTGAAGGTTCGTTAATAATAATTATGAGAAGCTTTCCTTTTTTTTACATCTGAAACTTTCATTCACGTCAATACATACTTTCCCCCATTTGTATGCGTTGTGACGAAACTTGCAACATTTCTGTCCAGACTAGTGTAACGGTGCCAATTCTTCTGGCAAGTTAGCTTACTTGGCTAGTTTAAAAATTTTATTGCACATTTGTGTCAATAAGCACTTTCCGGATTTAAATACAACTATGGTAAAGATCGTCAGAATCTAGTGTAGCGTCAACCGTAAATAAATGCGATTTTAGAATACCTTGGTCTCACACGCGTGTATCTCTTGTCAAATCTGAACAACGACTCCCTTTTCTCCGTACGAAAACCCTGCAACAACTTAACAAAAGACAACCGGAAAACTATAATGAAAGAAGAACGAAAACGGGAAACAGTTAAATCGAAACGAACAGCACGCGAGTAAGAACTCTCCTTTCCCAAGTTCAAGGGCCGCGGGCACTTCCCCAGGCCGCACGTGACTCGGCCACACTACCCTTCAGCGACGACCTCGGCGCGAGCTCGAACTGAGGTGTTATAGCATGGTTAGTTAACTCGAAACGAGGGAAATCACATTTTTCATAACCAGATAATATAAACAAAGAGGAAAAGAAAGAAAAAAAAGAAAGGTCATTCCGTATATTCCGCTATATACGTTCGTCGGTCCCGCAGATGGCGGGACCGAAGAACAACACGTCCGACTCGGGTACGCGGTGGGCTAGGGATCCTCGTCCACCACGGGTGGCAAAGACGAGGTGTCCCCATCGAAATGCCCGAGAAGGTCGCCGGTTAGGTCAGCATCGTCGCCGTCTGTACCGGTATCGTCACATTCGCTTCCGGACTCACTGCCACTAATGAAGCAAGCCTTAAACGGTTTCATCTGGCCAACATGCACGGGGAAGTTACGCCATATCTTCCTTGAATGGCAGTGGGGCAAGTCTCCTACCCTATACGTGACTGGGGTGAGCCGCTTCATAATACGAAACGGGCCCTGGAACCGGGGCTGGAATATCCGATTTTTGGTACCGCTCCTCCTTGGCCCTAGCACCCATACAAGTGAATTCCCTGGATAGGTAGGGGCGGGGCTCCGTCGGCATTAGTATACCCAGCTTGTTTGCGTTGCTCTGCTCGCGTTCGCCGACGAGCCAACCGCAACATCCTTCGGACCCGCTGGAGGAAATTACGATAGCCAGTGGGCGCCTCTTCCGGCCAGGGATACTATGTGTACGCGGGCAGGGTCGGGGGTCTCCCGTACACAAGCTCGAACGGAGAATGCCTCGTCGTCTCCTGGCGGGAGGTGTTCAATGCAAAGACAGCCTCCGGGACGAAACGATCCCAGTTCCGCTCATTGTCATTAAGGCACAATGCCATAACGCCAACTAGACTACGGTTGGTGCGTTCGCACAACCCATTTGACTGAGGGTGGTATGCGGCAGCCATAGCGTGCCGCACCCCCAGAGTGTCCAAGGCGTCCTCAAACAGCTGGGCGGCAAACGCAGTTCCGCGATCGCTGATTAACTTGAGAGGTGCTCCGTGACGGTAAACTATCTGATTTAACAGAAAATCCGCGGCTACGGATGCCGAGGTATCGGGGACGGCGGTGGCTTCGACTCAGCGTGTCGCGAAGTCGACAGCTACAAGGACGTGCTTATTAGAGGTCCCACATGATCAATCCCGATGGTATGGAATGGGACACTTTGCGCGGGGATTGGTTGCAATTCCCCTGCTGGTTTTCCAATCACGGGCTTAAACATCTGGCATCGGATGCAGGAAATTACATACTCGCGTACATGTTTGTTCATCCCCGACCACCAGTACCGATTGCGCACCTTGTCAAGCGTTTCCGCTATGCCGACATGACCTCCACTGGCACTGTCGTGGCATTCAGACAGCACGATGCGTCGCATACACCGTAGCACCACCAACCGCAGTCTTGTCCCGTGTTCCCCATGAACATGATAAAGGGCACCTTCCTTCAGAGTGAAAGCCTCGGTGTGCTTCACCTCGCCAACTTCAAGCGACCCGATGATGTTGTACAGAGATCGATCCCCTCTCTGCTGTAGAACGGAGTCATTCTTCTTGCAGCGCGAACCGGCAATCACTGCGCAAATAGGCAGGGGGTCTGCCTCTGGAATCCGGGACAACGCATCTGCGACCGCGTTCCGATTGCCTTTAATATGTTGGATGTTAAAGTCAAACTCCTGTAGAGCAATTACCCATCGTGCAAATTTCCCTGAAACATCCTTCTTTCGGAACAGCCACATCACCGCGGTGTTGTCCGTTTGCAAGGTGAAATGCTTGCCAAGCAGATATGGTCGGAGCTTCTGGACAGCCCATACAACGGCCACACACTCAAGCTCATTACTGTGCCATTTGCGTTCTGCGTCGGTCAACCTCCGACTCAGATAACAGACGACATCTTCGTTGCCCACCTTGGTCTGCGCCAGCACAGTGCCCAACCCGGTGCCACTGCATCCGTTCGAAGAATAAGGGAAGCAGACTCGTCGTAATGGACTAAAGTGAGAGCGGTAGTTAAAGATCTAATCAGGCAACGAAACGACTGCTCCTGATCCCTCCCCCAAGCCCAATCAACTCCCTTCTTCAACAAGTCGTTAAGAGGGCACGCGATACTCACAAAATTTGCTATGAAGCGACGGTAATACGAAGCGAGACCCAGAAAGCTCGGTACGTCGCGTGGATTCCTCGGCGTAGGATGGCCAGACACGGCTTCAATCTTGCTAGTATCTGGGCGGATGCCTTCACCAGAAATGATATGACCCAAATAGAGGATGGTCCTACTTGCGAAAAGGCATTTGCTTGAGCAACAACCCTGCCTGTCTCAGCGCCTCCAGGACCAATGACAACCGCTCCAGATGTTCCTTAAACGTGCGAGAAAACACCATGATATTATCCAGATAAACCAGACAATACCGCCATTTCAGACTCCCCAAGATCCGGTCCAGAAGACGGTGAAAGGACGCAGGGGCATTGCACAAGCCTTGCGGCATGCGCTTGTAGTGGAAAAGCCTATCCGGAGTGCAAAAAGCCGTCTTGGGTCGGTCTTCATCGACCAGGTCCACCTGCCAGTATCCGTCGCACATATCTAGGGCGGTGAAATACGCGGCACCAGACAGCCTATCCAATACGTCATCTACTCTCGGGAGCGGGTATGCGTCCTTACGAGTGATATCGTTGAGCCGACGATAGTCTATGCAGAACCGAGGGCTTCCGTCCTTCTTACGCACCAAAACGACGGGGAAGGACCAAGGGCTGTTGGACGGTTCGACAACATCCATCGACAGCATGACATCAACCTGCTCTCGAATAAGTTCCCTCTCTCGATAGGGTACCCGTCTTGGATGAACTGAGACTGGAACCGCATCCCCAGTGTCAATCCGATGGGGTTATACACCGCAGAAACCCAGATCAGACTTCGTCTTCGCGAAGCAGTCGTTGTAATCGCGAAGCATCGCTAGAAGTTGATCTCGTTCCCTAGGGGCCAAATCTTCCCCTATGCGCAGATCTACCTCTACCGTGTCGGTCGCCTGACGCGGGGATACCACACATATACTGTGGATGCGGACGCAGGAGGCCTTGGCACCTCTTCTAATGAATGGTCAACAACGATACCCCCTCCCAGAGGTTCTTCTTTCGACAGCTTGATGTGTTGGTCGCCGAAGTTCAGAACTGGGACATGTACGACCCCATTCTCAGCCGTCAGTAAGCAGCTTGGGATAGCCCATTCGCCACCTGGTTCGGCGTTCAGCTTCGGTTCCAAGTGCACCGTGTCGCAGTCGAATTCCACACAAATGAAGTGCCCCAGCAGGAATACCAACATCCTGCTCCGCCAACGCCTCGACACCAACACAGGGGACCTCGCGAACCTCCATCTTCTCCAGGAAGTTATCATCCTGCGAGGTCTCCATCACGGCTGCAAGACTCGACTCTACCATCGTGCCTGGCACCAATTCGTCGCTCCGATGGCTATCTCCGCCTATCAATGCCGGCAGCTCCTCCTCAAACCACCAATTACGAGCCCGGACGTTCGCGTCGGCGCTCATGAACCAGTCGCTGCCTAAGATCAGCGCATACGGCGCGTTATCTACGACTAAGATGTGGGAGAGTTCCACCACTCTCCCAAGAACCTCCACCGTCAACGAGACGGAACCCACAGAAGTGAACGGACGTCCATTCGCGCACCGGAAATCTAAGCGATCCTTGTCCGAAACTTTATTGACCAAGGAGCCCAAATCCCGATGGCGAACCAAGTTACCGATAGCCCCACTGTCTACTAGCGCCTCCACGCAACCAACTCCGCCGATCACGGCGCTCAACGTGGGAAGTCGCGAACCTTCAGCGGGGACTTCATAAACAACAGCCGACCCTGCCCCTATGGGGCGGCTTGCACGTTTCCCGAGGGCTTGCGAGGACTTGTTTGGCAGTCACGTCGCAGATGTTTGAACGCCTTACATCCATAGCATTGGATCTGCTCCAGTGACTTCCGGGGTCCGGTGGGCCGCTCTTCACTTGGTACACCTCTTCAGGGTTTCTCTCGTGTTTTGGCAGATGTTAGTACCAATAATGAAATAAAAGGCCGGCCGGTCAGTTACCCTTTACGAAACGAGTGTTTTATTTTCTTACCTCAAACTGTCTCTTTTACAAAATCATTTACAAAGAATTCTCACGTATTCAGGGACTTAGAGGGAACAATTGGGAAAAGGGTCGGATCACTCTCGGTTTGATTTTCCTCAATTTTCTTTGCACTTTACGCTGGCACTTGCCTTTGCTTGCTCGCTCTTCTCACAACAAAAACTTCTTCTTTCTTTGTTGCTACCCTCGCCCTCTGCCACACAACAGCTCCTTCCCACTTCAGCCAATAGGCGAGGGGGCTAGCGTAGCAACACAACCGCCAAGTTCGAATTTAAACTTGGCCCTCACTTTCGCCCTCACACCCCCACCCGAACAGCTACTCGGAACTCCGATGCTGCTCCAATCCTTCCGAAACGTCGCAGGGATCGAACAGAGATAACTTATGGATTGGCCTGTGATATGTTCCATTTTCCGTTTTCACCACAGCCGATCGCACCAATCCATCTGCTCTACGAAATACTTCAACTACTCGCCCATGTAGCCATTTCCCTTTCACCAGATTAGGCTCTAACACCAATACTGCATCACCCTCTTCAAAGTTCCTTTGTCTGTACGCCACTTGGCCCGTCCAGTCACGGTGGGAACGTAGTACTTCCTCCAAACATCCCACAGAGTCGAACTAATCCGCTGAAGGTATCGGTATAATTTGTGGGGATTTCCGTCCGGCAATTCCCCAGTTGGCACTGGACTCGACGAAGACCTTTGATTCAAGAAATCGTTGGGGGTGATAACCCTCATATCCTTCGGATCCGTACTGACATACATTAACGGGCGACCGTTCAAATATCCCGCTACTTCGTACAATAATGTTATAAGAACATCTTCCGTGACTCGATTTCGGTTTCCCTCTCAATAGACAAAACCTTATACAACGCCCTCTTTGTTGACTTCACTAGACTTTCGTGTACTCCGACAAAATGAGGAGCTTGAGAGGGTTAGAACTTTGGTTTTCGCAAAAACTCAAGTTTTCGTTTTCCTTCGCTACCTCGACCAATTGATTTAATTCTCGCTCGGCTCCCACGAAGTTGGTTCCGTTGTCGGAATAAATCGTGAGCGGTTTTCCACGGGTGAAAATGAAACGTCTTAAAACGAGAAGGAAATCATCCATTGACAACGATCGCGCTAAATCTAAATACACTGCCCTTGTGGGCATACACGTAATGAAGGCTCCGTATCCTTTTGCGAGTCTATTATTCCCTTGAACGATCTCGAGAGGACCGAAATAATCAATCCATGTGTTCGTGAACGGAGGCGAAACTTCCAATCTCTCCGATGGAAGTTCTCCCATCAGCTGTGTGGCTGGGCGCGCGACTTAAATTTTGCAATCCTCGCAACTGCGTCGAATACGTTTAACGGCCTCGCGTCCGTTAACAATCCAGTAAATTTCTCGCAGATGAGCTAAGACGTGGCTTACTCCTGCGTACAAAAGCCGGTAATTGAAGTTCTTGATTATCTGTTCCGTCAACGGATGCTTCGCTGGTAATAAAACAGGATGTTTGTTTTCATAAGGTAAGTCAGCTGCCGCCTACCTCCCTCCAACGCGCAACAACCAGTCCGAATCAATGAAATGGTTGAACGGCAAAATCTTCGAAGTCTTGGACAACCGTCCAGATCCGCTCAATTTGTCTATGTCAAGTCCGAAGGACTCACCTTGACAAGCCCTTATAAGCGTCTTCAACGGTTCAGTCAGGTCTCTGTATCCAGCGCAACTCTCCGGCGTCACACTCATCTAGTCTATTGTTACTTCATTCCGCGATGCCACGAAAATTTGGCGTTCACATACGGGTCGCATCTCTTCGTGGTTGACAAACCACGGGAGATCACTTGGCCAGACGCTTTCCTCTCCTCTGAGAAACTCAGGACCCTCAAACCAGATCTTCAGATCCTTGAGATCCACATCCAAGTTGCATCTAGTTGCGACGTCACTTATGTTCCGACTGCCGGGAACATACCGCCACTCCTCCGGTCTTGTTAGGGTCTGAATTTCCCCTATTCTATTGCTTACGAACGGCTTGTAAAATGATGACGTTTCTCGTATCCAATTCCGGACGCACGAGCTATCCGTCCAAAACACCCTGCGGTCCAGGGTTTTTCGCAGAGATTTTTCAACGTAGTTTGCTAAACGGGCACCTAACAGTGCAGCAATTAACTCCGCCTTGGCAATAGATATCGTCTTCAAGGGTGTCAATTTGTTTTTAGCCATGACGACGTTGGTTCTGATGCTACCATCGTCGTACAGAACTCGAGTGTAGACAGCTGCTGCGACCGCCTCCTTAGAAGCGTCACCGAAGGTATGCAACTGCACTGAAACGATTGAAGCTTTATCGGGGAAAAGACAACGTGGTACCTCCGCGTACCGTAGATTTTCAAATAGAACTAACCAACCTTGCCACCATCGCTCGGCATCCGATGATATCTCGTCATCCCAATTTGAGCCCCCAAGACCTAACTCCCTGTGATTAATCTTGGCCTTTACAGTGACTGGCGCTAAAAAGCCTAGCGGGTCAAATATCTCCGCCATTACCTTCAACAGTCCGCGTCTGGTGAGCTTCACAACATTAGTCATGGCTTGTCCGGCTGTTAACACGTCTCGCGATGCGATCCAACGTATCCCTAAGACCTTCGTCACGTGTTCTCCCTCGCTCGAAGCTCGAACTGCCTCGATCTCTCCGATGGACTCCAAAATGTGCGGCCCATTGGAGATCCACTTCTCTAAGTAGAAGTCGCCTCTACGTAAGAGGTGTCTAACTTCCCGAATCTTAGTTACCGCTCCATCCTCGGTCGTACAGCAGTCTTGATAGTCATCTACGTACAAATTTTCTTTTACAGCCAACGCAGCTTCTGGATGACTGGAACCGAAATCTTTGGCTGTCCTTCTCACTGTCTCGATGGCGACGAATGGTGAGCAACAATCGCCAAATGCTTATCGGTCCATCTGGTAAACTTTTGGAACTTCGCTATCCTTTTCTCTCCACAGAAAGCGATGGAAGCGAGCGTCTTCTTCACGTAAACGGATACGACTAAACATCGCCCCGATGTTGGCGACGAAACCTACCTCACTCTCTCGAAACTTCAAGAAGACGACGGGAATCTCGACTTGTAGTGTCGGACCACGCAGCAACGCATCATTCAAACATTTACCGTCCGATAAAGCTGCGGAATAAAAAACAACTCGTAGTTTCTTGCTGGCTTCCGATCTTTTATACACGCCATGATGCGGCAAGTAATACTGATTCGGGTGCTGGATTTCTTCTAGCGTGGTGCCTTTGTGCGCATAACCTTGATCTAGATACTTCTGAAGTGCAACTCCGTAATCTTTCCGGTACTCTGAGTCCTTGGCGAACCTTCTCTTCAACGCAGCGAAACGCCTCTCCGCCAAGGGCCGGTTATTTTTGAGATTCGGCTCTCCATCACGCCACGGCAAGGTAACTTCATAACCCGTCTCTAGCTTCCTCGTTCTTTCGCGGACAACCTTTAAAGTAGTTGAGTCTTCTACCGACATGGGTGGACCGCTGCTATGCTCCGTACCGAATGATTCGGTTTCACAAAACTCTCTGAAACTAGCATCCAAATCTCCATAGACTCTTCTGATCAAGTTGATGTGGGCCGACTTCGACACCCCAAGTTGGGTTACCCCCTTGCCACCCATCCAAACGCTGTCTTCACGGCTCCGGGCTCGCCCCGCTTTCCATGCCTCATGTCCAAGGGGTTCAGAAGGTGGTAATGGTCGGAACCGATCAAAATGTTAATTGCTCCCCCCGAATCTTCCAATGGTAGGTCCTTGATGTGTGACCACTTACTCTTCAGCTTAGACCACTCAATTCTTGCTGTAGGATCGCAAACAACCGGAATTGAAGACACGTAGACCCATATTGGGCCTTCCTCACCCATGTTCTGGATCTCGGTCTCTTGCGACTCGTAAATTCCCTTCTTACCAGCTACTCCGCCCAGCTTCAAGGTACGTCGTTCTCCGGAAAATCCAAGTCGCCGTAGGAAGGACTTCTGTATCAATTTTGTGTTGCATCCTTCATCCATCAGCATGTTCGCGCTGATCCGGTCACCATTTGCGTCAATAACCAACACGGTCATTACGCCCAACGCCACCTTTCCGGGTTTCCTTCGAATCGCGTGGACAGACGCAGCCTCGATGGTTACTTCACCTCTATGCAACAAACGATTGTGCCGGTGTTTGCACCCGTTCGTGTTGCATTCTCGACTCGTTCTACATTCTCTCGATGGATGTTTCCCTCGCAAACAGGAAAAAACACAGTCTCTTTTCCTTCGCCAACCTTAAACGAGCGTTCAGCGGCATTGTCAGAAATCTCTGACATACCTCCAACCGATGATCCTTTCCACAACACCAACAGCCCATAGGCTTTTTACTCTTGTCGAAGTCCGATCATCCTCAGGCGGCTCCGATGTTACCTTATTAACTCGACTTTTGGGTCTGCGCTCTACTTCCTTCTGTATCTTATCTTGTTCGGCTGCGAGATCATAAGCATTTTGATACGCGTTGGCTCGGTCACAGAGCCAACCGCCGAATCTTTCAAATTCCCAAGCGAAGGTGCCTGACGTGCACCCTTCGTTCCAAATTAAACGATCGTGTAAGGCTAACTTGGCTGTTACTCGTTCAATAACGTCTCGTGGGTTACTACCCCCTATTCGCTTCAAATCGAAGAGGTGGGTTCGAATCCCTTTCGGCAAAACGCTTTAAAACTGTAAAATTGCCCCTTCCTACGTCAAGTCGTTCAATTGCTTGAAGATGCGCCGCTCTCATAACGTCCCTTCGACAGCAAGACTCCTTGAGTAGAAGCAAGGCCTCTTTATACGCTTCTTCACCGCTTCATACGCTTTATACGCTTCTTCAAGTCCGGCAACATGCCCAAAATCCCGTAGCCAGGCTGTAACGTCGCCGTCGCCCCTGAACTTTGGGACGATAGGGGTATTCACTGGTGCCGCATGTACTGCCGATGAAGTATGGCCAACTAACCTCTGGAACATCTCTTGCGTGGTTTGCTGCTGCGCCATGCACTGTTGCTGTAACTGCACCTGTGACTGATGCATCTGTTGCATCATCGCTGTCAAGGCACGGACCACTTCACTGTCTCCGGCTTCTTCGGGCTTCGCCATGGTCGAGGTCTGATTAATGTTTTCATGGAACAAACGCGGAACACGGGGAAGCACTCTTCCACTTCTCGACTGAGTTCCAGAGACGCGTTTTATTGGCCGCTCCACGTCACTCAAGTCTTCCCTAGAGCTATGGCTTGATTCATCACCACTGTACGTATGGGGAATCCCAACTTATAAGATAACTGTCAACGAAGCTCGTGATGCAGAATAGAATTGCTCACAGTCGACAGCGAAAACAATAATATCCCTCCGCTGCCACCAAATTGTAGCGTCAACCGTAAATAAATGCGATTTTAGAATACCTTGGTCTCACACTCGTGTATCTCTTGTCAAAACTGGACAACGACTCCCTTTTCTCCGTGCAAAAACCCTGCAACAACTCAACAAAAGACAACCAGAAAACTGTAACGAAAGAAGAACGAAACGGGAAACAGTTAAATCGAAAAGAACAGTAAGCGAGTGGGAACTCTCCTTTCCCCAGTTCAACGGCCGCGGGCACTTCCCCAGGCCGCACGTGACACTAGTTTATTTGGACTTATTCTCTATGTTTACTGCGTAGTGGTGTCATCACTTTTCAAACTGAGCGCCAAGAGTTAGAAATCTTCGCTCCAAAAATGAAAGCATGCTATATCTGAAGCCACTAAATGACGCCTTTTGTGATGAGAAAATAAGACTGCTGGAAGCTTGTAAAAACCACCACCAACGCTCATGCCAACAAGTTATTTCTTACCTACAGTCCCATCATAAATTCCTCGAAACTTTGGAAGGTATGAGATGTATTAGAAATTACCATGTCTGTGGTTCCGTATGTCTTACCCATGTATCATAGTGAACCGAAATATATTAAATCAGAATCTAACATGGCGCAGCCGGTAGGATGTTGCCCCCAAGGCTGTCAAAAAAATGGTATCTCTAAGTGACGTAAGCCCTTATAAGTGTCGCAGTTTATATTACCAGTTCTTGTGCTAAATTCCGAAATGCCGCAAACACGGAGTGGAAGTATGCGGGCAACAAGTGAGGATAATAGCGATCAGGAAAACGTGGAGGACGGCACCCGTGACCTTGACCATGGCGTAACTCGCACAGAGCTTATGTAGCTCCTGGCCCGGCAACAAGAAGACCTCAAAAAGGAGCAACAGGTATTTCAAGAGACAATTTTAAAAGCAAATAGAGGGTTGACAACGCTGACGGCCAGCGTAAACCCTATGTCAATTTCAGTAACCGCACAGGGGCAAGAACCTCATTCAAGCAGCCGTAATCATATTCAGAGCAGCGACGTAGTTGGGTATCCTGAGGTAAATAGGAGACGTATAAACGTTTCTGGCATCGAACTGTTGGAGTCCGATGTCAGCCTACAGGATTTTCAAGCATGGAAAGACCAATGGTCCAACATTTGCATGCTGAAGCGCATCGCTACATTCCCCTTCCAGGAACAGGCATCCGCACTGCGCTCACGCCTTTCGATAGGTATGGCGCACACGCTGCGTGTAATCCTAGGCGTCAAACCAGAACACGGCCTGTCGCCAGATCAAATTCTCGACCGCCTAGGGGAGCACATAAGGAGTAAGTGGAGCGTTGCCCTTGACCGAGTAGACTTCGAGGAATGCTCGCAGGTCGTATCCGAGTCTTTTGACGACTTTTACATTCGCCTGCAAAGAATAGCGGACTGCTCGGACTTATGCGAACATTGCCGGGACGTTAGGATCACCACAAGGATCATGTCCGGCATTAAAGACAAGCGTACACGGAAAAAGCTTCTCGCAATCGTCCCATTCCCGAGCCTGCAACAAGCGGTGGACTTGTGCAGGAGCGAAGAATCGGCGTCCAAAATCGAAGCTATGGTGCGCAAGTCGAGCGTCAATGCGGTCCAAGAAGGCCAGCAACGCCGTAGCGGAAGCCGCCGAAGGCCCAGCCCTGTCGTAAATTGTGGGGCACAAGCCCAATGCAAACAATGCTGGGCGGCAGGGCACCCGAGCGGCAAGCTATGTCCGGCAAGAGGACAAAAATGCAAGAACTGCATAAAGCAGGGGCATTTTGCTAAAGTCTGCAGAGGTGGCAACGCCGACAAGAAAGCAGCCGTCGGAAGAATACGCGTAGGAGAGGTCTCGCACAGTACACGTGCACCCACCATTATGGTGGACTTGAAGGACCCCAAAAGCGGCCGCCGAGCGAAAGTCCAAGCCCTACCCGACAGCGGAGCTGAAGCAACGGTAGCCGGATTGGACATATGCGCATCATGGGCAAACACGAAAGAGACCTCGTAGGACGAGGTAGCCACGAGCTGTTCGCTGCCAACGGGACCAAAATGGAATCCATCGGAGAGCGGAAATTCCAGATCCAGTATAGCAATCGAAGCACCGTTGAGGCCATAGTGTTCTGTCCACAACAGAATGGACTTCTACTGTCATGGATGGCATGTAAGCGTCTTGGAGTCTAACCAGAAGACTATCCAAACCCCATCCACGTGAACACTACCAAGTCTTCGAAAGTTGACCTAAAGCAACTTAAGGGTCAAATCCTGCGAGAATTCGCAGATGTTTTCGGTGGGGATGGCACTGTAAAAGAGTGGGGGGATAGGGGGAAAGGAAAGGGTGAGGAAAGGGTAGGTTTGGATAAGCGAGTTTGACGTAACTATCAGACGGGGTTTACGGCGGAGAATCCCAAGTAGCACACGTACGTTTTAGAAGCGTTTCATAAGCGTATAAATGTAAACCTGATACGTGTGGTGATTACGATTATTGTATGTCTATTAAACGATTTATTGTCCTCCCTACAAACGTTCCTTTAAGTACATCTAAAATACGTCTTTCATGGCACGTCTAAAATACGTTTTTTATGGTACGTTTATAATATATAA
>JAHZNP010001444.1:0-19754 GCA_020615345.1 Triops cancriformis
ATGTATTATTGAGTGCAATCCAAATACAGTTATATCCATATTCAGTAACATCTAATTCACTTCCCTGTGCACGTATTATTGATTGAAGTCCGAATATAGTTACATCCAAATTTTGTAAAAATTTATTCTAGCGATAATTTCCAATTGAGGGCCCAATTTCAAACTTGGCCCAGGGGCCCACGGGGGTGTTAAGACGGCCTTGCATAGGTTGGCTTGTTTGGCCCGATGTTTTTGACGAGTATTGTACAATAAATGTTGGAGGCACTAAAGCGTCGTTTTCCTAGTTTATCAGCTATAACGGAATTCAAAATCGTTGAATTCGATTTCAATTTGAATTCCGTTTTCTTTCGAAGCAAACTTTCAAATGGTTCGTATGAACCTGCGATCGAACCTTGGAAATTGCTGTTCTGAAAAAAGTTTAAATTTGACTCGCGAGGCAAATTAACGAATAACTTTTAAAAAAAAGCCTCGACGATGTGCTATAGATATTACTATTCAGAACTTACTATCGAGATTGTTTCATGAAATTCTTAGTAGTTTTGGCAAAATCGCTGACGCCGTGTAGCATGTGATTTTTTCCTATAGGGCACGGTCAGATTTGCCTTAGACTAGAAAAAAAGGTACGAGAACGTTACCTGTAGGGGAGACGCAGCGTAAGCCTGAAGGGGTGCAACGGAGAAAGAACGTTTAAAGTTGTGCCAACTCACCTTCCTTCATGCTGATTTTCGTAAATAAAAAAGGGCGATACATAAAAAAGCTGGCTTTTAGACCTTGAAAACTCTTCAGAAACACG
The DNA here is from genome assembly GCA_020615345.1 of Triops cancriformis. Classification (NCBI taxonomy): domain Eukaryota; kingdom Metazoa; phylum Arthropoda; class Branchiopoda; order Notostraca; family Triopsidae; genus Triops; species Triops cancriformis. Next base: position 794 of record JAHZNP010001444.1, read on the forward strand.
GAAGTAATTTTGGAGTACATTTTCCAGCGTAATATACGCGAAGACAACCTACATTTTTATTGATTGGAAACATTTCGGGGGGGGGGGGGGTCAAACTCCCCCTCACCCACTAAATACGGCCTTGCTTATAGCATATGCAAAAAAAAATGCAGAAGCTGATATTAATGTGAAAAGGTACCTAAAAAAGTTTATGACACCAATTTTGTCAGGGGGGCCAACGCTTTTCCAGGGGGAGCGCGCCCCCTCGCCCCCCCCTTAGCGACGGGCCTGACATGAACCATGAGGATATTAAAATTGACAAGCTTGTCACAACAAAAGATGTCAGGAATGTAAAGCAAAGACTACCCAGTGAATTTAGGAAAGACCGCTTAGATAGCAAAAGCCTTGAACTTTTCGTGACCCAAATGTCAAACGCCGACTATAACCCAGTTCTGCTTTATAAAGGTCAAGGTATTCTAGACAAAATATCAGGCCTAGAAGAACATAACTTCGCATTAGGAATAATGTTTCAATCTCAAGAGAATATGCTTAGGTTATTTCCAAAAGATTGTATCCTAATTGATAGTACGTACAGCATAAATCAGTACGAATTCATTTTGTCAACTTAATGGTTTAAGATGAAACTGAAACAGGTTATCCTGTTGCTTTTTTAATTAGCGATCGGGAGCATCACGAGGTGTATGATTATTTCTTTTCAAAAATCAAAGAGAGGGTGGGAAAACTCAGACCAAAAGATTTTATGAGCGATATGGCAGACCAATTTTGGAATGCCTGGGAAAATTTATTTGATACGCGAAAGACTCAAAGACGCATTTGTATCTGGCATGTGGAACGCGCCTGGTTAAAAAATATAGACAAGTAAGTAGAAACGAGTGAAGAACGACGTTTCGTCTTTGATCATTTGATTTTCATTTGAACGACGTTTGAACGACGTTTGAACGACGTTTTGAACGATCATTTGAACGACATTTCGTCTTTGAGCATTTGATCGGACTTAGAGATGAAACAGAGTTCCGCAGAAAATAAACGATATACAGTTTTTAACGTATATTGAGGAGAATTACTTTTCCTTTTTTCATATTTAATACGAGGAATACAATAATCGTATTCCAACTTTTGCGGGTTATAATTTCGGAGCCATGTTTGTAAGGACAAACACGGTTGTAGGTTATGGTTGGTAAATACAATCGAAGAATCGACGAGCTTCTTGGTCATCTCCAGACAGTTGCTGAAGTCAAAGTACAAAAACGAGTAGTGATAACTCAAAGGGGACACTATAGCTACAAACTAGGTCAAATAAATTCTAGGCATCACAAATCTCGAAAGATACTAGGTGCAGATGTAATTACTCTGGATAAAAATACGTGGCGCGTGACGTTGCAGGCAAAACGTGATTCCTCTTACCTTGTAATAAGGAACGCAGATGGTTTGTGCGAAAGAATCAGCTGTTTTAATCGCTGTGGACTTTGTGGGGCATGTCGGCACAATTTGTCATGTGAGTGCGACGACTTTTTCTTTAAAAATGATGTTAAGAGTAACACGATGGATTGGCAGAACTTGAAGCGAGAGCAGATTGTTCATATGAACAAACTAATGGCTGTGGTCAGAACTATTAGTGAGCAGGAGCGAGACAAAACGTTCCAAGAAATTTGCGAAAAGAAAGTCTCCCTAACGTCAACGCGGCAATAGAAACCCAAATAAAGGGAGCTTTACGTGACTCGTAAGCCGCGGAAGGAAAGCATGAAACAAAATTACGCAAGTACAAAATTCGAAGGAGCGGAAAAAATACTAGAAGATAACACTCCGAAGTTTTTTGCTGTGTTATGCGAAAATGCCCATTGTCAAACTATTTCAAACCACATACGGTGGATTGCATGCGACACTTGTGAAAGCTGGTTTCACCAAGCGTGCCTGCCGTTCTTACGCCGCGCGGCTCTAAGCGTAGCAGCCATGGAAGTAATGGTCTACCACTGCGACACATGTGCAGGGCACGTAAATGCTAAATAGTTTGTCTTTTAATTATTGTTTGAAGCAGTGCGCATGAATGCCTTCCAGTATGGTAACCAGCATGACGCTCGCCCTTGAGTGCATTGGTATTAATAACCATTGCGGACTCGGGTTTGACTGGGACATTTTTTACGAAATGTTGCTACCAGTTGAGGATGCCGGCGGAGTAATCTGCACGGTCATCCTTCGTCATGCTGGTGTGCATGGTTTCTTCTAACCGCGTGATACATGGAAATGCAGCGCTTTGCGCTATACAGCGCCATTTTTGGATGGACGAATTGAGCAGTACGTTATCTTTAGAAAGTGTACTCTTGATTTTTCGTGCATCTCAATATGGCAGTACGACCACTTCATGTATCCCCTGACAATAATGCATGAGTAACAAAAGCGTAAAGATTAATAATGAGCTGGGAGTTCTACTAAATAGCAGTAAAAGTTAACCACGCGCTACGGTTATTGGGTTCATTTTCGTGCTTTCATGCTCAAATTTTCAGGTTTATAATATCCTTGAAAGACGAAACACTTAATGTTCCTATTTGTGGAATGATCTTTCAGTTTGAAGTATACTGATTTTTCGGGTTACATCTACCATTTTCAGGACATTACCCCACTTATGATTTTTAATTGGGAAACAGACGCAATCTAGCTTACGTTGTTTGTTGTTTAGTCTTCCATTACTTTTTTGTGCATCTCAATATGGCAGTACGACCGCATCGCTTCATTCTTTACTACACGTTTGTTTTACATTCAAGACAAAATGGTTTGAAGTAAGAAGGCATCTTGAGAAGCACGGCGGCCAAGGGTGCAGTTAGTTCCAACGTACAAACTCGGCTCGTGAAACTTAAGTGACGCTTTAAGACACGCTTAAATAACGAAAAATGCTAATACAATATTTTACACTAACTTTGTAGCAACACCTAAAGCGCTACGGTTAAGTAACTTAACATATAAAGGTTATGTATAAGTAACAGAGACCACCTTCCAATTTTAAATGTCAGTGAACACTTTTCTACATTAATGTGGGCTGCAATTTACAGCTAGAAAACGTAGCGTCAACTTCTTAAAGGTGTTTAATAACCTGGTAATCGGCAATGACAATTTAGTCGAGATGCAACTTGCAATTTTTGACTGACCGGGTATAACGCGAGATGAGTAACGGTACTATGAGTGAAAATGCAAACTTACCATAGAGAAAAACGTCAGGAATCTAATAAAATCCAATGAGGAATGTTAACTGAATGAAAATTGCTTTAACTTATCGCAAGACAGTGACTGAAAATGTAAAACTATCACAAAATCGCACCACTCAATCTATAGCTGTAATTATTTTATTAATTCTCCCAGAAAAACTTTTTCACGCGAATCTTCACTGGTATATTTAATGACCAATCACTGCCACACCACAGGAGCAACTGACGCTTTATAAGAAACCTATTCCCTGTTTCATATTTCCCAGACAGCGCCTCTAGTGGATAAACCTGGAAAAGCTTAGTACATCTCCTTGGCAAAAGGCATCTTTTAGCCGTTTCAAGAAATTAGCTGGCAAACGTAACAAAAACTACTGGAACATATGAAAATGTTATTAACTGAATATTACCTGATGCTTCTGAAAATTCCACAATAAATACAAAATAAATCAGCTTGCAAACATAACAAAACTGCTGGAACAAATAAAAACGTTATTCACTGAATATTACCTTATGCTCCTGAAAATTCCAGAAGGAAACCAGCTGAAATGATTATTCAGAAATTTCAGCTACTATCCGGGTAACAATTGTCTGCCCAATTGTATGACACAATAATTACGCAAAACAGAAACAAAAACTGCCTTAACAAGAAAAAAACTTAAACACGAAACAAATGAAACTGTGTTAGAGAAATCACCCTGCGTTGTGTGAGGAAGCTTAACCGGATGGTTTAAAGATAAATACTTTGTATTCTTGCTGACTTGGCAGTCAGACTACAACTCAACGTTACACAAAAAAGGGGAGCATATTTATAGGGGGTACAGGGAAACAGAAAGAAGCTAAGAAGGTCAAAAAACGATAGAGCAAGTGATTATGGGTCAAGCAATGACCAGGGTTAAAAATAATTAAGAGAGGGTCAAAAGGTCAGAGCAGTGACCTAGGTCCACTCATTCATTTAAGTCAGGACATACTGCGGGCCCGGCCGTAGTCTCGCCGAGTTCCGAAGTCCGCATACGAATGTTTTCACTAGCTCTCAAGGCAGCGGAACGAGGCAGACGTCTTAAGGTTTCTGAAACAGTGGTGGGCGGCGGCGGCGGCGAAGGAATCGCCGGTGTGGGCGTCGGCGGTATGAGCTTCAGGGACGGCGGTGTGGAGCTCGGCAGCTGTGGTTGTAGTGATAACGGCGAAGTGGGCGTCGATGGTAAGGAAGGTGTTCCTTCAGGTACTTCCAGGGTTGTGATCTCGAGACCAGGTCTCGGTCTCGAGGGCCCTAAGGTCTCCTTCTCGTCTCGGTCTCGAAAATTTTAGACCGGTCTTGATCTCGGTCTCGAAGGTCATGGTCTCGAGACCTATCTTTCATTACTTGGGACCTTAGGCGAAAAGCTCTGATTTCCCATAGCCCACCCAATTTGCCAACGTCAGGTTGGCAAATGCTATTCAAGGCGATGTGCTAATTGCCCCCAGAAGACACCTTGGTCAAGTTTTGTGCATGCGGTAAAGCTAAAAGAAAGGGAAATACAAAACTAGCGGAGTCTTGCAAATGACCCTATCACTGTGTTTTCCCTTGCATATACACAAAACTGCATTTTCAAGCCGGCGCATGCGATATTTTGCTAAATCAAGGAAGTTTTAAAATACGCCCTTTTAGAACATACGAAAAAAAGTCAGTTGAGGTTTAACACTCGTACAAAATAGACAAAAAAGAGCACCCGGCAAGTTTCCCTCTATTGTTGAATTTGCATATAAAGATTATCAATATGGTGATGATCTTCGTGAGAAATGCGTTGCGACGTGCAAGTTTTGCACAAATCGGACAGATCTTCGTGAAAAGACAGGGACAACTTCCGCTTTTGTCAGGTATGTTAAAAAAGGAGAGGAAGGAAATATCGGCTATGTCTCGGTTAGGTAACCAGTTGCCTTCAAACGAAAATACTGTAATAGAAAGTGTTATGAAAGTGGCGGATAAGACAAACGTCACTTTAACATCTCAAGTTCTTTTGGACAAACAACTTGTCAGAACCTAATTAAACAGATCTTAAATTCTACTTTTCTTCAGCTGGGCTTCGGCACCTAAATCCGAACGACTTTTACCCAAGTTTGGGGTAGCATTTTATTTTGGTTTTACGGAGTAAAATGTCATTTCATGTCATATTTAATTTCACTATTGGTCCACAAAAACGTTTCGGTCTTACTCATTACTGAGAACAACTGATAAGCCGTCAGAACATTTTTCTCCATTTTATAACAATCTCCACAGTAGTCAGTGAAGATTTTGCTGACCATTTTACATCTGTCTCGAGATCGGGTTTGGTCTCGAGACCGTGTTTGGCCTCGAGACAGGTCTCGATCTCGAGACCTCGAGTCCGATCTCGGTCTCGACCATTTTTGTGGTCTCGGTCTCGATCATGGTCTCGAAACCTAAGGTCTCGATCTCGTCTCGGTCTCGACAAAATTTGGAAGGTCTCGGTCTCGTCTCGATCTCGAGAAGGTCGGTCTCGACAACAACCCTGGGTACTTCTAGGAGGTAAAGTTTACTAATAGGTCGATTAGTAATACCGTTTCGAATCGGGACTGCTGCGGCTCGAATATGGCCGTCGGGACCCGTTTTAGTTCAACAACTTTTGCGAGTTTCCAGTTGATTCGCTTCTCATCTGAATGGACGTGTACTACGTCACCTATTTTAATGACGTCTTCAAAGGGTTTTTGTCGTAGGCGATGAAATTCTCTTAGACTCGTTAAATATTCACTGCGAAAACGGTTCCAAAAATGGGTGAGTGTTTCTCGACGGTACTTCGCAAGTCGTGAAAAGTCTTCGGAGTTGTCACTGAATGGTACATCCTTAGAATCAGAGAGGGGTAATGATGGAAACAATTTTGGTCTTTTCCCATACAAAAGTAGGGAGGGGGTAAAAACGGATTCGTCGTTTAGTGACGAGGAAACATAAGTCAGGGGGCCTTCATTTAGTATCGATTCAACCTCGGTTAAAATGGTTTCTAATTCTGAAGGGGATAATTTTCGTCTCCCTAGTACCTTTTTGAGGGTGTTTTTGGTGAGGCCAACTAGGCGCTCCCACATGCCCCCGAACCAAGGCGCTCTTTTTGGAATGAACTTCCATTGTACACGGGAGTCGGTAAGATAATCGCTAAGTTCTGGATCGTTTGCCAAGGAAGATAAATCTTTAGCTGTACTTTCGAATGTTGGGGCATTATCTGAAAGCATGAGCGACGGTAAGGTCCTACGACTAACGAAGCGACGAAATCCTAAGAGAAAGGTGGGAGCGTCCAAGCTTGGGAGCAGTTCGAGGTGGACCTCGCGAGAAACAGCGCACGTAAACAGACAGATGTAGCGCTTTTCATTATCTTGATTAGGTATCCTAACAAATAGCGGACCGGCGAAATCCACTCCAGCCACTTGGAAGGGGTTAAATGGTTGGAGACGATTTCTAGGTAATGGAGGAGGAGGGTATGGGTACGGATTTCCAAGAACCTTTTCGCATGTGACACAATTGCTGACGATGCTCCGTGCGAGTTGCCTTGCTGCGGGAATCCAGTAGCTTTTCCGTAAGTGACTCGTGATGGAGTTGACGCCAGAATGAAGGGTGTCTACGTGAGCTTTTAACATTAAAAGTTTGGCCGCTGGGGAGTTTTTAGAGATGAGAATAGGGTACACCGTTTCATAGGACAGAGGAGCGTTTAGTAAACGTACTTTACATCGAATAATTTGGTTCTCGTCTAGAAATAAATCAAGTTGTGAAACTAGCGGGCTAGCATTCTTTCTACCCTCATTTTTCAGATAATTTAGCTCGTTACTATATGAATCAGCCTGAATTTCTCGAATTAGGTAGGTTTCGGCAAATAAGAGTTCAGGAAGTGAGAGTGCTTTGGATCTATTTCAACGCGCTTTAATGAATTTTTTAAGTTCTGCAAGAAACGAAAGACATAAGCAAAGACTGCCTACTTTTTTCCAAGAACTGCAGCGGGTAAGTGAAGCGAGGGTTGCAGAAGGTCGTGGAGAAGCTGTTAGTTCACTGGTGACCATACAGGTCGTTGCGTGTGCTTCTTCAAATGGCCAGTCCTCAGGTGACAACAGCCATTCGGGACCAAACTTCCACATGTCGTTTTTCAAAAGGTTAGAAGCAGCGATACATCTTGTAAGCAGGTCAGCAGGGTTTTCCTGGGTGTTACAATATCTTAATGTAACTGAATTCTGTAATCGAATAGCGTTGATTGACGTCACACGATTAAGGATAAAAGTGTCCTTCGAACGATTGTTAAGAACCCAGTACAGAGCTTTCTTAGAGTCTGTCCAAAGGAACAAACGCGGGTTAGGAATTTTTAACTCGTTGAGAAGGTAAGTTAGCAATCGGCTAGCAATAGTTAGAGCCAGGAGTTCAAGGCGCGCAAGCGAGATGGGTTTTAAAGGTGCTACACGGTTTCTTGACATTAGTAAGAGGGAAGAGTTGCTGGTGAACAAGTACACCACCGCGCCATAAGCAAGCGGGCTGGCGTCAGCGAAGACATGCACGGATACAAGCGCATTACATGCTTCTTCGAGGTTCCTGGGGATTTCGAAAGCACATGCTAATTTGAAGTCTCTAGAGAGTTTTTCCCATGTAGATTTTAAATCAGCAGGCAAAGGGGTATCCCAGTTAGCTTATTTTTCCATAAGACTTGGAGCAAGATTTCAGCACGAATTGTGACAGAAGTGACAAAGCCCAAAGGGTAGTAGAGACTTGCTAGGCTTTGCAAAACTGTCCGTTTTGTACAGATGGGGTTTGTATTAAGGTGAGAAGCGAGCTTTAGCAAATCGGTTTGAGGGTTCCACAGGAGGCCTAGAGCCTTTTGATCGTCATTACAGTCAGGGCTTCCAGTCGTAGGTAAGCGGGAAAGTAGATTTGGGCAGTTAGTTACCCAGTTTCGCAGGTTCATCGAGGCCTCTTCTAGAACTGAGCGCGAGATTTCGTAAAAGGCGAGAGTTTCTTCGGTAGACGGGAAGGAGGCCAGAGCGTTGTCTACGTACAGACTATCCGAAAGTTCTTTCGTTGAATCGTTTTTTCTGTTTCGCAAATGTTGATCGAGCACCGCGTTAAGGATAAACGGCGAGGAGGTAGCTCCAAATATGACTACGCGAAAACGGAGATGCGCATGAGAGATTTTTGGTCTCGTTATGTCTTTAGGCCAAAGAAAAGAGAGGAAATCTCTTTCAGATTCTTCAAACGCAATCTGGTGGAACGCCTTCTCAATGTCAGCCATCACAGCAAATTTAGAACGGCGGAAACGAAGTAGTATGCCGCATAAATCCTTTTGTAACGGCGGACCAGCCTCTAGGCAATCATTGAGGCTTGGTTGCGTAGGGGAAGCGCGGCAAGAGCAGTCATTTACGATACGTATCGGGATGGATGAGGAGCTCTTGACCACTGGGCGGTGGGGAAGAAAATGCGATCGACTAAATTGGTTTGGAGAAGGGTTAGTTTTCTTCAATTATACCCTATTCATGTGTTGAGTTTGGATGGAATCGTAAGCTTCCAGAAGATTGCCATTGTTCGGTCTTGATAAACGTTGAACGAGGTTCAACGCAACGCTTCCATCCAACGCAAGCTAAGTGGCTTAACCCCACGAGTACCAAAGCCCATGGTTCATTTCTGTACACCTGTAACTCTCTGGAAGAGAAGCGCAAACTGGTCGAAGAAGGTTCGATTTTCGCTTATAACAGGTGGATTCATATTGAAGACGTGAAACCTCCGATCGTTAAACAGTGCTTTCGATGCCAAGCTTACGGCCACGTTGCCTTGATTTGCAAGAGCCAAACTGGGAAATGTGCGAAATGTTCTAGCGAACATCACAAAACAAGCGAATGCCAAAACAGGCATTTGAAATGCAAAAACTGCAAAGACGCCCACGCATCTTATGACAAAAGATGCCCCGTCCGCATAGAGGAAATTAAAAAACATGGTGGCATGAACACCAAAGAATAGCTAAACAACGAACGTTTCCAAAAATTCTAATTCAAAACATAAGAAAAAATTCAACCAATTACAAGAAATCATAAACGAAGCCAAAAAGCAAACAATAGACACGATTGTCACCCTTGTACCCCCACAGAATTTAAATATTCCACAACTTGCAGGATTTGACATCACTAAACCTACCTCAGATTACCAAGGAGTAATGCTACTGTCCCTACAATCGAACTCATTTCAATTGTTAGAAGTCGCTGAACTCTACGTCGCCTTAAAACTCATCGCACATGATTCAACTCCGGTTATCTTCATAGCAGAGATGGGCGGATCGCGATCCGAAAGTGGGTTTGGATCAGCTCTGATAAAAAAACGGATCATTTGATCCATGATCCGTGATCCGGATCACGGATCGCGATCCACTGTGTGATCCGTATTTCCTATTGGATCACGATCCATGTTGTTGGATCACGGATCATGATCCGTTACCAGTGATCCGTCTCACGGATCACGATCCAAAAAGGCTGATCCGTGATCAAAGGTTACAGATTCGGATCACAATCTGTATTACGGATCACGGATCGTGATCCGTGATCCAGCCAATGGATCGTGATCCAAAAATTTATCCGAGATCTCGGATCAAAAAATGCAGATCGTGATCCAAAAATTTGATCCGAGATCTCGGATCAAAAAATGCAGATCGCGATCCGTAATACGGATCATGGATGACGGTTCGTGATCCGTGATCCGCGATGTGCACTGCGGATCGCGATCCGGAAATCCGATCCGAGGTTTCGGATCACTACCCATATTACGGATTGCGGTTCACGCTCCAAAATACTCATTCAGCATCCAGGATAAAGATCTGTTGTACGAGAGCTTTTCAATAGTGGGTAAATTACTCAAAGTAGGGTAACAGGCTTTGGATTTGGGTAATGAAGCCCATCGTAGGGAGATTAGGTAAAAAATGTAATATAGTTTAATAGCGTAAAATTTTTCCATCCAAACATAATTGTGACCGAAGCCCCGTTCATTCCAGAACGACATGCAAAGAAATTTTTAAGGAATCTGAACCGAAAGAAAGCACCAGCCTTCAAGTAATTTTTATGCTCAAAGCTGACTAGGGTTATCCGACCCATATCCCGTGTTATAGGTTGGGAGTTTTCCGGGACTGCGTTCGGGTCAGGAAATCGCGACTTCTAGAGAAAAAGTGCACGAAAACTCAGCTCAGAATGCATATTTCCTGCACAGTTGCTTGAATGGTGTACACAAGTAAGACTAAAGAACTACTCAAGAATGTAAGAAGTAGAAAGAAGCCAAAATGAGAAGGGGAACATAAGTTTTAAAGCTTCATTTCCTCATTTTCTGTCTTCTTTGCGGCTTATAATTTGTACGGAAGAAATTAGTCATTTGTCACTTCAAGAAATTAAAGTCATCAAAATCAGAACTTGCTGAAAAATCACATTGAACTTTTTATTGCATTGGGAATCAAGTCTTTTTGTTGTCAATTTTGGGTCACGAACTATATTGAGAAGCTCTGTTACCTGGATAATGAATCATGGTAGAAAATAACGGTAGAAAAGTACGTATTAAACGCAAAATAAAGGGATTCTGGTATGTTAGTTTTCTTATTTGTCACACATTTTCTCTCATCAATATCAAATTTTCCACATTATTTGGAGTACGTCGAGCAAGCCGTGCTCTTACAAGAGCACCCGCAACGGAAAACAGTCGTTCCGCATCAGATGTGGTTGCGGGCATTGAAAGGTAACACTGTGCAAGACAAGCCAGTTTAGGTAGCGACCGTGTAGAATTGTGCCACAAATCAAGAGGGTCAACAAGTTGCATTCCTGACCTCAAGTATGTCGCCACTTCGTCTTCGGAGTTCAACCGGGTTTGACTGCTTGTCAGATAATTTAAAACTGAGACAGTTGTTGAATTTCTATGACTTTCCGTGTTATCTTCGAAACTTGGCCGCTCAGGAACAGAAAAGTACCTGCGCAGAACCCGTGATGCTTCGGATACCCTTGGAAGACGAAGCAGATCGAGAAATTCAAGTGAAAGCAACTCTGCCTGTTGAAAGGGTTCCATTTTATACTTTGGGTCTAAGCAAGTAGCTAAGACCCAAACGTCCTGCTGTATCACTTAAGAAAACTTCGAAATAAGCGAGTTATGCAACTTACTGAAAAAGGAGTGATGTTCTTTAAATCGTTCCTCTTGAGATGTCTTCGACAAAAAATAGGTCAACCCCAAAGAGACAAGGGACAACCTTAGATGACGTAACTGCTTCTCCTTGCAATATTTGAGTTGCTTCCGTGAATGCAGCAAGAATGGTAACTAATTGCTGGAGATATTCTTGGCTGTTGGGGATTGGCGGGACGTTAGGCGTTTTCTCCTGTCTCGCTTCCAAAAGCGTGGAGGTAACGCCATCCCAAATAGTAACTAAACGCTCCAGCATAAGGTAGTTACTATTCCAGCGCGTGATCACGGGATAAACGAGCCCTAGGTTTGTTTTCTTGCTCAGAATCTCGCTAAATGCAACAACCTTTTTTGCTGACTCAACAGCCTTCATTTGCGGTTTCGACTGGAGGAACGCGTCCTTCAGTACAAGCTGCAGCGAGTGAATGATGCATGGTAGACGTTCAATTCCAATCGAATTTTCCGATGAAATTACACCTGCCCCGTAAAACTCATTACTGCTTACTCCAGTTGTTGCTTCTTGCAAAAACTGGGAAAGGTCGGCGCCCTCTGCATCTTCGCCGTCGCAGCTGTCTTCAGCGTCGAGCAAATCGTCATCGTTTTCGGATGCTGTAGGATCCGTTTCTTTGCGGTTAGTGCCTGTCTTGTTAGCGTAGGTGAAAGCGTTTATCATATTTGCTGCGTTATCCGTAACACAGTACTGGACGGAGCTAACCTCAACGCCACTTTCGGATAACACATCTTGGATAAAACATTTGATATTTTCCCCTGTATGTTTCCCATCAAAATGGCGAAGTGCTAACGTCTTCCTTAACAGCTTCCATTCCGAAGTGAGAACATGACTACGTATTCCAATAAGGCTTTGTCTCGCGCGACTACTCCATAGATCCACATTCAAGTGCATAAAAGTGTGCGCAAGGGCTTCGCGCAATAGTTGTTGGCTTTCAGTGGCCTTGTTGCATATTAAGCGTCCCAAAGTACGCCGAGATGGCAATAGGTAACGGGGATCCAATTCAGTTAGTAATTCTTTGAACGCAGGGGAGTCCATTAAAGATAACGGAAGCATATCTTCTCCAATTGTTTTGAGCAGGGAAGATGTAATTCTTGCATATTTGGGGGTGGATTTCTTATACCGCGTAACTTCTCTTTCACCGCGAGATTTCCTATTCGCTGTGACCCTATTCTTGCGTAAGTGCTGGTAATCACGATGTAGATCGGGGTGAAGGCTTTTCAAGTGCCTCACATAATAACCAGTAGTGCCGCCACTCTGATTCACTAGCTTGCCACAGTCTACAGCTAGACATTTTAAGGTTCTACTGGAAACAACTTTTCTTGCTCCTGGGCTAGGCTTTCCTTTGGATGACGCATGAAAGGCAAAAAATCCTTCAAGCGTAACTGGTACATATTCGTTATCAGGTGTAACAGATCTGGTTTCATTATCAGACTCGTCACCCATCTTATTTTCTTGTATAGGAAGATGCCAAATCTACTGTACGTGTATTTGAACAGAGACGCACTGAAAGAAGAGTTAAATTCAGTATTCGTTAACTGAAAACGCATTAAAACAGGCAACAGACAAAAAGACCTTTTCTGATATTTTTTATGTTGCAAAAGTTTGATTGTGTAACACATCTTTATTCTTTTTTTTTATTTTTGACTTAATTGATATTTTTGTATGCAATTTTAAGTTTAAAAACCGAATTTTATTAATTAACATTCCATTTGCTTGGAAGTTACATAAGTAATTTACCTTATGTTGCATGAAATGCAAAACGGTTTGATTTTTAGTGCCCACACTATGAAGAAGACTTGCTATAACCTTTGCTGTCTCTGCCATAAACTGTTCCTTACGAATGCTGTTGATCTACTGCGCGGTCTCAAGTCCTGAACATTTACCTCGCCATACTTCATACGCGAAACTTTATAAAAGCTAAAAACTGTAAGTACGAACATGTCTGCGAACCCTAGGTTACCTACAGTTCCATGAGGAACTCAAAAAAACTATCCTGCTTGTTGAGTTTCGGTTGCAAACCTCCTGGTATAGTATTCTGGCATCGCAGAAAGGATGTAACGTTTGCTTTGAGATTTCCTTTCGTATCAGTTTTTTGTAAAACTGAAATCGAGCATCGCTTTACGTTGACGTAGCCATTTCGAGTCAGATCGTGGATACTTGTACTTTCGAAACAAAAATTAGATTATTCAACTCAAGAGAATTTGACTGCTTGTCAGAAAGTCCATGTTTCCTAATGTGACGTAAAATTCCGAGCGAAGAAAAATATAATGAAAAGGAAAATACGAGTAAGGTCTTCCTTATTTGAGGGACAAAAACTATATTACAGCGATACGATCATAAAAAGATCGGAGCATTAGGAAAACGGGTCACGGATTATGATCCGAGCCTGCTAACTACAGATCACGATCCGAAATCGACGATCCGGATCAAACAAAGATCCGTGCAGCAAAAAAATGGATCGCGGATCGCGGATCACGGATCGCGATCCGAAATCGACGATCCGGATCAAACAAAGATCCGCGCAGCGAAAAAATGGATCACGGATCGTGATCCGTGCAAGAAGCAAGCCAATATTTTTTTCGCCCATCTCTGCTTCATAGTACTTTAGGGAAGACACATAATTAGTTTGGAAACGATTATGAACGAACTTTGGGATTCTACACAATCACGCAAAATATTATTTTTACTAGCGATTTCAACGCCCACCATTGGCTCTGGGAAGAGATAAACACCGACGCAGCTGGAACCCAACTCTACCAGTGTACATAGAACACGAGCTACAATTACTCAATGAGTGGAACGTCCACACTTTTCGCAATGAAAGGGGGCACAAATCAACGCTTGATCTGACTTTTGTCCCAACTCATCTCATACCTGATGTCCACATGCAAATCCTCGATAACTCCACCTATTACAATGAGTCAGACCATAGCGCCTTTGTGCTGACTCTTAAAAGATCTGACATTAGGCAACCTATTACCACATGGGTTTATGGGAAAGCCAATTGGCAAGGGCTCAGACGGGACGTATCACTTGCAATATTGGGGGGAAAAATACTCTGATCAACTTTAAATACCCATCCAGAAATTGAAGAAGCCACAAAAGAATTAACGCATACCATCCAAGAAGCAATGGAAAGGAATATACCGAAAAGCACAATCAAACGTACAAATCCATGGTAGAATTCCAACCTGAATGCCCTGCGCCTAAAAGCCGCTAAAGCTTTAAAACTTTTTAAGAATACAAGATTACCACAAGCAGAAACTTCATGGCGATCGGCAAGAAATATATACTGCTCGGAAACGAGAAAGTGCAAAGAGCAATATTGGACCCGTAAATTAGAAGAACCTAATAACAAAACACTGTGGAACTTAAACAGAAAAGCAAAAAATCGAGAAAGAAATCTTAAAGAGTTGCTGAAAGAAGAAGACGGCGCCCCTTTCTTGGACGTTTCGATGAAATAAGATTTCGTAGCAAAGTCTCGATTAGGAGGAACCCAAACTATTAACTCCAAACTGCCATCAAATGAAGCCCAAAGAACAAACCAGAGAAAGGCACAGCATCACTACGTAACGGAAGAAGAAATATTTCCTATACTGTCAAAAATGCAACCAACAAAACCAGCCGGGCATGACAATATTCAAAAAATTGTGTTAAAAAATATCTGGGATATTATAAAAAAACAGCCCTAAACATTTTTAACGCCAGCATCCGCTTATCTTATTACCCGAAATTCTGGAAAATAGCGAAGATAACTGTCCTACCTAAACAGAATAAACCTCAATACGAAACAGCCAAAATCTTTCGGCCGATCGCATTGCTCCCAATTCTGGGGAAAATTCTAGAAAAAGCGATAGCTACAAAATTGCAACATTTTGTGGAAAGCAACAGACTACTAGCCGAGACTCAATATGGCTTTCGGGCCGGCAAATCAACCATAGATGCCCTAACAAATCTGAGCGAGGCAGTCCTACGTTCTTTCGACAAAGGAAAAGTTTTGACAGCGTTGCTTCTAGATATTAGCGGGGCATTCGATAACGTAAGCCACAACGAACTAATAGCAGAACTTCGTAAGAAGAATATACCAACAACTATCGTCAACTGGATTTCAGATTTTTTACATGGACGCACAGCGTTTATACCCTACAGAGACGAAAATAGCAATTCTTTCAACATAATAAAAGGAGTGCCGCAAGGTTCTCCTCTTTCTTCTATCCTATTTTGAATCTACATCGACTCTGCCCTAAAGGTAATTAAACGAAAGAAGATTACCGTACCGGGGTTTGCTGACGACTTGATTTAATACACGGTTAGTTCCTCAAGCGAACAGAACGTCAAGCTTCTTGCAAAAAACATCCCAGTTTTAGAACAGTTATGTTCTAAGCTGAAACTCAGCTTCTCAAAAGAGAAAACGAAATTGATCCATTTTTCACGGAAGAGAACATCCGAAAATGCTTGTTTGACGTGGGGACAGACGGTTATAAATCCTAAACAAACAGCGCGATATCTTGGGATTCAATATGACGCTAAACTGAACTGGTGCAATCATGTTTCATACCTAGCAAACCAGTGTTCTAAATCAATAGCTCAGATTTCCAGAATTACAAAAAGCTGTAAAACTATTACCTGCAAACAAGCTAAAACCCTCTCTGTGGCAAGAACTCTTTCGAAACTTAATTATGCTTACCGAGCGTGGTGCTCAGTGACAGAATCGGCACTTATTCCACTAACGCATATCTACAGAAAAGGTTTGCTAGTGTTAACTGGTGCCCTAAAATCAACTACTACCTCAGCCTTGGAAATTGAATCAGGACTACCACCTTTTAAATTATCACTCGCAAAGACACAATTGGATTACTACGGTGCAAGAAATTGGTATCTCTGGCCTATCCCTGGAAACCCCCAAACAAGAAAAGATACAAATCGTGAACGGAAAGAAGCCGGGAATTAGCCATTCTATCATGGACCGCACATCCGGAATCCAAAAAACAAGCGCGTCAGTTGAACAGCAAATTCATAGTTGATATCTGGACGTAACAGTGGAATCAGCAAAAAAGCCCTATCAAAGATTTAGATGACCCTGGGAGCAAAAAAATATAAGTTTCAATGCTCCAAGGTCAGTTTTATCCAAAATCATTCAAATCAGAATACTTCACTTCCCATGCTTGGATTATTTCAAACAGATAAAAAAGTAGACATTAATATGTGTCCGTGCCAGAAGAGAGAAAAACAAGATGTCCCTCATCTCTTGCTACGATGTACAAAACTAAACAAAGAAAGAGCTAAACTATTAAGAACGTTAAGTACTTTAAACATTCACTTCAATGACAAAGAAATTCTATGTAATCCCAAAACCTTTAAGGCCCCGGTCAAGCTTGTTGCATATCTACAGAAATATCTAAATCTTTTGAATTACATTGTAAAATTTGAGGAAGATTTCGCGCAAGCTATGAAATTTTTTGTGAAAATCTTGTAACAGTAATGTAAAGGTGAACAATGCGCGTGTCTTGTCAAAGGATTTTTCGAAAATCCTTTTTTAAATTTTTTTCTTAATGAATGAAATTTTCAACTTTGTAACGGACTGAGATATATAAAATCCGCTTTGGAAAATCTTGTGTTATTAATTATAATGAATTTTGGTGAAACAAAAGTAAAATCGTGTGAGAGGTTTTTAAGAAATCTAAACCGCAAGTTTCAAAAAGTCGTGGTCCGAAATGTGCTGCCTCCCTTGTGCAGCGGGTACTACAGGAAGTCGAGGCTGGTGCAAAGAAACGGCGGGTAAAGTACTTGACGAAAGAGCTTGACAAAGGTGAGGCCTGATATAGCCACAGGCACGCCTTCGCGAAAAAAATATTTTTTTGTAGGAAAGAATATTTTCCTCTACTTCTGCCAGCTAGCAGTAAGCGAATAGCGGAGAGTATGTCACGCCTACTGGGTGTAGTTGTTTTTTGTTAGTAAACACTAGTAAGGTAAACGGATGTGTTTTTTTTAGAAAATAACGTGCTTTCCGTTGCATTTACTTTCAGTTTCATTAATGGCGTTTCGCATTGATGAAGATATAAAAATATTTCTGCATTTTTAAAATATACTATGAAAAATCTCAAATATATATTTTCAGAAGTGTTTTTAGCATGCAAATATTGTTGCGTTGTCTATAAAGTTCACAACAGTAAAAAATGAGTTTCTCGCTCACGCAAAATTTAAATAAAGCTACTTATAGATTAGATAATAAGTGTCCGTCAAAGGGTAGAAACTGCCCCAAACTGTTTCACCAACATTCCTGATTATGATTTAAACCTAAACTTACCTTACGTGAGAAGGCAGATACTTACTGATTGTCGTTTACTGTATTTATTCACTTCATATATACGTTTTATCAGAGATTTTTCAATTTTTAAAAAATAAACACATTTTTAACAATATTAATTATTCTTATTTATTCTAGGATATTATTTTTTTCACACATGGGTAATGTCGGTGGTTTAGCAGTGAATTTTTTCAATTGTACTGTGAATTCGTGTTCTAGTGCTGTCAGCAGGACGCAAAAGAAACATTACTCCATATCACTAATGGAAAACTGACTATTTCGTCGTCTTTGCATGTTGAAGTTTTTTGCTTAGACAGGTGTAAAAAAGAAACGAAACGATGTAAGCATTACAATCATAACAAGTGTAGAACCAAATGTGGATGAACAGGACCAACAATTTCAACATACGGTTAATGGAATAGTCTATCGTCCATCTACAGTGTTTTGGGTACAAGCTTTTATATTGAAGGGTGTTTGAGCCACGAATAATACAATTAGAACTGTACGACAAAAACAATTTTTCATTCGTAAAATGGGGAAAATTATTTAATCTAAAAGAAATTATTTAATCTAAAAGAATGACTAGTAATGCTACAAGGAATGAGAAAATAATGTTTTTCGTGACTTAGGAGCGGGAGGCATTTTTTTACATTTGTGACTTTTTTCCATTGTGCAGGTTTTAGGCGACAGAAGCACGTTCGTGGAACGGAAACCATTTCCATTATGTAGCCAATAACTCTGCAACGTTAGATACATTTTGTTTAGGAAATCGTTTAGTTCAATGCAGAAACATCAAAGTTACTTACAGATAAGTACGTAGGAAATATACTTGAACGTTATTGCATTTCGTCACGTTATTGGCCGTGTTGAAGATTTCCGAAACGTAATTATCCCTAACGGCTGCATCTTGCTTCCGTTGGGTAGGCTGCTTGTAGCTTTATTTTGTAATGTGTACCATAATGTACCATGTTTGCATTCCATAATCATGACAAAATTTAATTACCATACTCATATGTTGTATACATGATAGGGATCCCGGAAGCCGCGGCTTCGAAGCCAAAAGCCGAAAAAAATCGGCTTCGGCTTTGGCTTCGGCTTTGGCTTCTTCGGCTTTTGGCTTTTGAAGCCAGACTTTTTGGCTTCGGCTTTGATTTGAAATGCGCGGTCGCGTGATGTTCTGTGATTGGCCCGATCTCATTGTAGACGTCGCTAGTGCATTGTTTACCACCATGCTTGCAACAAGTGTTTGAACGGTAGCAAATATCTTGATTAAAATGCAGAACGAAAGTCCA
>JAHZNP010001445.1:0-19730 GCA_020615345.1 Triops cancriformis
CTCGCGCAACTGCCGGGTCGTTAGGCACCGACGGTTTGTTTGGGTCGTTTAATGTGCCGGGTACTGTATACGTTGGCGCCACCGTCAGGGTGGTTGAGGACTCAGTCGGTCTTGAACTGACACCGTTATCGTCCAAATTTGCCTCAGTTCCTTTCAGGGGGGTGACGGATCCGTCAGTTTGCACGACAGACCAGGCTGGGGTGGATGAGTTTCATGATTGGTTGGGACCCTGACTGGAAAAAGCACATCGATAGCATCGTTCAACTGTATCGATAATTCCTAACTGTATCGGCTACTATTGAGGACTACACAATACTCAGAAATTGATATGTTTGTTCTGGTATCGATATCTTTTTCAGAGTTCTGTTGAAACTTCCCGCTAAAAGCAACGCGACGATTGAACAGGTTTGGCCAGCCCCCTTCTCTCAGGGGACTAGCCTGAGGCTTAAAAAAGTTGTAACAAGAGGCCCATAAGGAAAGGTCTCAATGTTCCCTCTAGTCCTCTATGTTCCCTTCGTACTTTCCCTCGGTGTGTTAATTATTCAGACCCCGCCTAGCTTCTTACCTGTTGACCGATAGGTATGTTGTGGCCTAAGAGTGGACTAGGCTTAACCCTCTTAGTCCTTCAATCTGAAAGCACCCTAAGGGTCAGACACGGTACACCAATCACCCACTGAAAACTTTTACGAAGCGCGAAATACAAACCATGACAAGAAACCGAAGCCAAAAAGTGATTTATCAAAACGCAGACCATTTTAAGGAGGTTAATTTGC
This sequence comes from Triops cancriformis, assembly GCA_020615345.1. NCBI lineage: Eukaryota > Metazoa > Arthropoda > Branchiopoda > Notostraca > Triopsidae > Triops > Triops cancriformis. The sequence continues at coordinate 774 of JAHZNP010001445.1, forward strand.
AACCTCAAATCATTTCCAATGAAACTTCCTTACAAACCAAAAACAAACAAAAAAACCCCAAATTTTCGTAAACAAAAGCCTTTCAAAAGAAACCATTTTCCCCATTTTTGGTTTAGAAAAAAACCATCTGGTAACCTACAATCTGCCAAATGCGACTAATAGCCTTTTCCACTGGCTACTCTGAGAGTAGTTGAGAGTAGCACTCTACTCTGTCAAAGGGTACTCCGAATCTGCGGATCCGCCGAGAGAGATCGGATTCGTTACTCCCAGTGGAGGGCGCTTATGATTATCAGCGTAAACGGCAGCCATACTTATGTATGCTTTTTTCCCGCGCAACTTACAATTTTTAGAATACTTTACTCAAATAAATGGCGATTTTTCAAGACTTTATCGGGACTTACTTAAACTGTTAACAAAATTATTAAACTGAGCCTCTATGTTTGAACAGATCTACTACATATTTCACAATGAATAATTGCACACATTTTGTATAAAATTTGAATTCTGGGTTTTTAACTCTTCGCGTGTTTTTTGTGGAAAGCACACACATGATTTATTGGTAATTTTCTTCGTCACTGTCACTGCTTTACCAAGAAATTATGTGTGCTTCTCAGAAAAAAACATGCGAAGAGTTAAAAACCCAGAATTCAAATTTGATAGAAAATGTGCGCAATTATTCATTGTGAAGTATGTAGTATAGCAGGTTATGGAAGTACAGCAGGCAATATGCAGGTTTCCTTTCAAATGGCCATGCTTGAACGATGAAACGATACCTCCGAGCCGAGTTTGACTTTTTGAAGTGTTATTTTCCAATTTCCCATTGTGCTCCTCCGAGTAGTGAATCTTCCGTGCAGAAGATACGTAACTGTCATCCGCCACTTTCACCTAAGACAGGGTGACATTCGGCAGCAAACTTTCCAACTTCTCAGGGTCTTCTTTTTCTATCAGGCTAATTTCCTGCTTGTTCCACCTTAGCACCATCTTTTGATAATCCAGGATCATTTCTTGATCCCGTAGAAAATCTCGACCAATAAGCATATCCTGTGATAGCTCTGATGATATGTAGACGTTGTACCACATTGTCTCTCCACCCAGTTGTACAGAAACCCGCGCTTTCCCACTGATCCTCAGTGCTCTATTATTTACCGTACGCACATTAATCTGTACTGAATAAATCTTAGGTGTCGGGCTTAGCTTTTGAATCAGGCTCCGCTTAAGTAAGTTAACCGCCGCTCCCGAATCTATCAAAATACCCACCCGCGTAGACCCGAGATACCCAATGATTTTGGTCGCCATGCCAACAACTGTTGTACAAACGTCCAACCCGCCATCTCCCACATTATTCGTACGAGGTTCATTTGTACAGGCGTATTTCAGATGTCCAGTCATGCCACAATTATAACAGCGTTTTGGCTTCTTTGCTCTTTCTTTTAAATTCGTTAGAATTCGCTCGATGGTCTTTTCCATTTTGTCCATTCTTTGGCCCAGACCAGGTGCTGTCGAGACGGCTGGCATGGGGGCATCTTGCCCCAAGTTGACGCTAACACTCTCTGCAATAACATTTTCTTCCTCGAGGATGGACTCGTTAAGCGTTTTTTCGTCGATTGCGTCTTGGAGCTTTTTCAGCTTTGCCATCTTCATAATGTGGCATCCTTGCCGGCCAAAAGAATTTAACACTTTTCGCAAGATGATTTCCTCTCTTGTCTCTTGGCTCATCGTCGGGTATGCTTTGACATGCAGTCTTCAACTGTGCAACGTATTCGGTGATGCTGACGCCCATTTTTCGGGTCATTGTTTAAAATTTTTGTTGCCATATAGCTGCGCTTGTGTGGCCAAAAACCTTTTCCAGTGCTTCGAGTGTAGCGTAATTGAAGTGAATGTAAATGTTGTCGCTTTCAATATTCTTACCTACTCTTACCTGTATGACCCTTTGAGACTTGACTACGTGACGATACTAATCGACCAGAACTGACTAATGCGGACTTTCACCAAAATCCTGTTGACCTTTTCCTTATGATGTATATATATATACTTCTAACTCGTTATGAATAGAGTCAGTCTATATTAAACATTGAGATTGTTACAATGGCGCAGTCGGTAATTTCGAATGCTGGTGAGACTCGCACTCCGAAATTTGCACCGGAACGTTTCTCAGGTGCGACGGGAGATGAATGGGAAGCGTGGTGTCGACGTTTTGATCGCTATGCAAAGTTTAACAATCTCGATGATTAAAAAAAGTGGAACTTCTTGCAAAGTCCTTACGAGGACGTGCGGAGAAAGTGTTTTCGGCGTTGGATGAAGAGGCACAAGTTAACTATGCCCGTGCGGTGTCCGCGTTAAGTGAAGTTTTTCAGGAAAAGGACGTGAGCGTATACCAGCGAAAGTTCAATACGATGAGTAGGTGCAAAGGCGAATCTGTACTGGAGTTTGTTAGTCAGATGCGTTACACCCTGCAAAAGGCATTTCCGACAATGGGTATTACTAGCAAAGAGCGGATGATAGTCAACCGTTTGATTGATTCAGCAGAGTCGAGAGAGCTACGGATGCAGCTTAGTGCGACCTACGACCTTTCAGTGGACAAAGCTGTGGAAGTTATTCGGGGTTACGAAAAAGCCGTGGAGCAGGAAGCCTGTCGCAAGGTGAAACTGGTTGCGGAATTGGATAATGAAGTTGCTGCTTTGGCGTCAGTTCCGGTTCCGTTCGAAAAGCGAGTATCAAGCATGGAAGAGAAATTTTCCAATATTGAGAAGTTTATGGAAGAAATGAGAGCAACCTTGTTGAACAGACCCAAACCAGCAAATCGTTGGAGGAAACAGAAGACATGCTTCAACTGTGGGGAGACTGGTCATTTCCGGGCGAGCTGTTCCAAACCTCAAGTGGCGACATCCAACGGGAAGAACCAGGGAAACTTCAATTAACTGGAATTTGGGCTCCGTCTGCAGTTGAATCTTCTAAAGGAGCCGATTCGGAAATTGAAACTGCTAACGTGAATGTAGCTTGTTATGTAAAAGGTTGCTGTGGTGAAACTGTTAAACCCATGCTTGTGGATTCTGGGTCAGCGATTACATTGGTGAAACCTTATTTTGTACAAAACTTAATTTTGGAACCAGTAGCAATACGTGTTAAAACAGTAAACGGTAACCGATGAACATTTTGGGTTGCACCGACGTTTCGTTCAAAATTAATGAGAAGACATTTTATTTAATGTCTACGTCACCGACGACATGAACCAAGAGGTCATTTTGGGACGAGATTTATTACGGAAGTTCAGTATGGTTGTGGATTTTAAACACAGTGTGCTGCGATTTGGAAATGAACACGTTCAAATGGAAGAAAACTTACCGGAACCAGTAGCCGCTGTGTTGACGGACGTAATTTTTATTCCACCGCGTCATGAGATCCTAACAACAGCAAGAGTTCCTGATATGATTTCTGGTCAGGGATTGATGGAAGGCCTGGATCCTCCTGTGGCTATAAGTGGTATTTTTGTTGCAAGGACGCTTGTTTCCGTAAATAAAGGGCGAATACCAGTGAGACTGATGAAAATAACGGATCAGCCGGTGCGCTTAAAGTCGGGAACCACTGTGGGAATTCTTTCAGTGTTAAACAATTCAGTGAACCAAGTAATCAATGCTGAGCTTGAATGTAGTACCCTTTCGCAGGGTGTTACAGGCTCAAAAGACTACGGCCACAGTGGTCCTTTGCTTCCACTGTTCGGGGAACCATCTCCAATTTTGACAGTTAGCCAAAAGTACGAACTGGAAGATTTTCTTCAAAGACACAAGGACTTTATGTCGTTGCACCCTAGTGATTTGGGTAGGACCACGCGTTTTAAGCATAGAATCAACACCAGAGATCAGCCACCGGTACGGGTGCAATCCAGGAGAACACCTGCTCATTGGAAGCCTCAACTTGAAACTATGGTTCAGGATCTTTTGAGGCAAGGGGTCATTTCACCGTCGTCTAGCCCGCGGAGTTCACCGATTGTCATGGTTAGAAAGAAAGACGTTTGTGTGTGGACTACCGTGCGCTGAATAACGTGACTGTCAAGGACGCTTATCCTCTTTCTAGGATTGATGACACTTTGGACGCGTTGGCGGGAGCTAAGTATTTCTCTACGTTGGATCTGGTAAGCGGTTATTATCAATTAGAGGTTGAGGCCGAAGATCGACAAAAAACTGCATTTCAGACGCCACAAGGCTTATTCGAGTTCAACGTAATGCCTTTTGGGCTGTGCAATGGGCCAAATAGTTTTCAAAGGCTGATGGAGTTAGTTCTTAGAGGATTGCAGTGGCAAGTTTGTCTCATTAATTTGGACGATATAATCATATTTAGTCGAACTTTTGATGAGCATTTGGCTCGACTAGATGAAGTTTTTCAACGATTACGTGATGCCAACCTGAAAATTAAACCCAGCAAGTGTAAGTTATTTCGAGAAACCGTTACTTTCCTTGGGTATGTGGTGAGTGAAAGTGGCATTCAAACAGATCCGCTAAAGACTAGGGCTATCACGGAATGGCCGAGGCCTCGTAATGCGGATCAAATGTCGCAGTTCCTGGGATTAGCATCTTATTACAGAAGATTTGTTCGCAACTTCGCCGACATTGCGAAACCTCTGTATAAATTGACAGAGGCGACGGTGAAATATGAATGGTCCACCATATGCGAAGACGCGTTTCGTACATTGAAAGGAGCATTGACATCTACACCCATTTTGGCTTTTCCTGATTTGTCAAAACTTTTTTTGGTGGATTCCGATGCTAGCAACGTTGGTCTGGGAGCTGTTCTTTCGCAAGTTATTGATGGAATAGAAAGGCCTATAGGATTCGCAAGTCGTGGTTTGTCCCGGGCCGAATACAGATATTGTGTCACTCGGAAAGAACTTTTGGCTGTTAAATTTGCGCTAACACAATTCAGCCATTACTTGTTAGGGAAGCCATTCAAGCTCCGTACGGACAACAGCGCGGTGACTTAGATGAGCAAGTGCAAAAACCCTTCGGGACAAGTCTTGCGTTGGCTTCAACTTTTTGAATCGTATCAGTTTGAGATTGAGCATCGTCCTGGCAAAAAGCACGCAAACGCTGATGCATTATCAAGACGTCCATGCGGGCAATGTGGAATGCAGGAGGACGAAGATGCGAACTCAGAAAGTGAAGAAGATGAAGATGGCGAAATTCCAGATATGCCTTGTTCAAATCCGTTAGCTGACTTGGTTGTTGTAAGTTCCTTGGCGGAGTCCCGACAAGATGAGACGTCCGTGACTTTCCAGCAGAAGGGCGATGAAGATTTTAAAAAGGTGTTTGAATGGATGAGATCGCCAAATAGTATTCCAGGTTCGTCTCGGGGTTTAAATCCAACCCTGAGGAGTTATTGGACTCAAAAAGGTAAGATTCGCTTACGGAACGGGGTTTTATTTCGGAAATGGACTTGCGGAGAGGGGGAGCGTCTCCTTCCTTTGGTGCCACGGAAGGTAGTGGACACTCTGCTGAGAACGTATCATGATGATGCAACGGCGGCTCACATGGGTGTACGTCGTACTCTTGCCAAGTTGAGGCAAAGGTTTTATTGGCCCAAAATGCAAGAAGATGTGCTGGAATGGTGCAAGAAGTGTGTCATTTGTGGTCAAGCAAATCCACCGCATCTGAAGAACCGGTCCCCGTTACGACCCTTGGCTGCCAAGCGTCCTGGGGAAATTGTTGCCATGGACATATTGGGTCCTTTGCCCGAAACGAAGTGGGGCAATAGGTACATTTTAGTGGCTGGCGATTTATTCACTAAATGGCTTGAAGCGTATCCAATCCCTAATCAGGAAGCCGAAACAATTGCGGATAAGTTCCTTAACGAGTTTGTGTGTCGGTTTGGAGCACCAGAGCAACTCCATAGCGATCAGGGAAGAAATTTTGACGGAAACCTTATAAAGGAAGTTTGTGACATCCTAAAGATTCACAAAACAAGAACCACTCCGTATCATCCGCAGAGTGATGGGTTTGTGGAGCGGGCGAATAGGACAATTTTAGCCGGCTTGAGTAAACTTCTTGACCAAGGTGAAGATACATGGGATACTTTGTTGCCCAAGGTTCTTTTAGCATACCGATCTGGTATTCAAGCGTCGACTGACTACACCCCGGCTAAGCTGCACTTGGGGCGCGAGTTACTTCTGCCTGCTGACGTGGTCTTTCAGGCGGGAAACTTGTCTCAAGGGGAGTTTTCGTCTTCAGACTATGCGAGTAACTTGGAGCAAGAATTGAAGACAGTGTACGAAAAAGCAGGAAAACGTCTGCTTGCAGCCCAAATTCGGCAAAAGCAGTGTTATGATCGTTCTGTAGCTGGGAAGTCGTTGCAAGAAGGCGATATTGTGTGGGTGCATGCACATGTCCCTAAAAGGGGAAGGTCTCCCAAGTTTCACAGGCCATGGCTTGGCCCATATGTAATCATTAAGAAGATTTCTGAAGAGGTGTATCGAGTGAAGAATAAGACCACTGGAGCACGGAAAGTGGTTCATTATAATAACATCAAAACTTGTGATGCGGGAGAAAGGGTTGTGGAAATGCCTCCTGTGACAGAACAGCCTGTTCCTGTGAATGTGGACCCTCTTACGCCACTTCAGTTTTTAGAAGAATTTGAAGATTGGTGTACTTTGGACGACAACGGTGAAGACGTTATTACAAACGACAGTGATCCGGAATTAAGCACACCTGAAATTCAAGATATTCCGGAGCGAGTGAGCGGTCGTTTAGGAAGACCACCGGAACGCTTGACGTACATGAAACCTGGGCTGCCAATAGATCTGTGCTAGAAAATGAGAAAGAACTTTCGTGGAGGGGGCGAATGTAGCGTAATTGAAGTGAATGTAAATGTTGTCGCTTTCAATACTCCTACGTACTCTCACCTGTATGACCCTTTGAGACTTGACTACGTGACGATACTAATCGACCAGAACTGACTAATGCGGACTTTCACCAAAATCCTGTTGACCTTTTCCTTATGATGTATATATATACTTTCAACTCGTTATGAATACAGTCAGTCTATATTAAACATTGAGATTGTTACACGAGTGCTAGCTTGCAATCATATTTCACTGAATCGTCCAAGGCATTGTAGGTTTGTTCAGCCCTACCTTTCAGGCGTACACTTAGAATATCCGCCTGTTTTTCCTTCGTGTCTTCCCGGTCGTACCCGTTAAACCGTACACAGCGCTCGAAATGCCTCCTTCATGCACACCAATCTTCCTTTTCCTCGCCAAAATAGGCATCAGGCATAATAAATACCTTTTGATTAGTAGACGGAGTATTTTCACAAGTAGCCATATTCGCTAGGTTAGAAATTTATACCGACTGCGCCACTGTACACTTGTGTATTCGAGGTGATAATTTAACAACGAATGACTTTACAGTTGCCCAGTCAGTCGAATTAGTTGGAACATATACCTGGACAACGGTTGTAAGTTAACCGGTCAAGGGTTACGTTTTATTACTTAAGGGGCCTGTGACATATTCCAGGCTGGTTGACAGGCCCAATATAACTGGCCTTAACCCCCGAGAAAACTTCAACTAAACTTGCATCGTCCGTCTCGCGTCAATATCTGTCAACGACTTGTTTGCAGCTTACTAAAGCTAAGTCCAATAAAACGAAGGTCCTGGTCTCTCTGGTTCGTAGAATCGTCCGACTTACGTATACTAGGTCTTTCCCTAAATTCCTGAAACGTCATTAAGTCTTGGTCGCGGTGTCCCATGGGTCAAGTCTTTGGTCTGTCCTTCAGGATGCACTTTCATTCGGAACAGCTATAATATAACCACGGTTATTCGGCTAGTGGGACCGTAGCTTAAGACACGAACATATAAAATCTGCCGTAAGGAGGTGCAGCTTACCATACGATCCCTCTACATCTTGAACCGGTAACGGTTAGGACATACCAGAAACTTGTAACATGAACCCCTAAGTGGCGACTTTGCCTTTGATATTAATTTAAAGCAGATTAAAAGTTTTTATGAAAGGATTAAAGGTATGAAAATATTAAAGGATTAAAGGTAAAGGTGACGAAAGGTATGAAAATACCAGTTTTGGGCAATTTGTGCAACTGATTTGCAGTAGGCTAACGGTATTTTGGGGAAAGTTTGCTGAAACAGGTATACGTTGCCTTTACTAGGGGGTAAGACTCCCCCTCTTTGTGTACGAGCTACCAATTGTGAGTGCCGGTTGCCACGTCACTGAGAAGGAGCTACCACCTTTGGGACCAGCTATCAGTATTGAGGGGTTAATACCGATATCAAGAATTTTCTAAATACCTATTTCTAGAACCCGTTTTAACAGTGTATGCTAACTAAATGCATGGCCTAATTGCAACACAAGAGAAGACGTATGGTTTGAAATTTTCTTAATTTTTTCGTACCCAGGCACCTATCCGGATGTCCTTGACCGAGCAAATTGAGAAAAGGAACCAGGCCTTAAACCAAGTAAAAAACTGGTCAGGGCCACTGACATTTTGTTCCAATGTCTCGTGGTCTAAGCTCTTTCCTTTGCCCTACAGTTTTACTCATGTTAGACGGGCTTATTCCAGATGTTCAACTTTTTCTGTCACGGCACACTAATCACTATCCCTAATTCGCATCGGCGCCCTCTCATCTATCTTATTACGGTGAAACTCAATTAAGAGCAGGGATCACGACAAAACCCGCCTAACGAAAAGCTCGTTTCAACTCCCCTTTCACTCACACTCTAGATTATGGAGACTAGCCTCCGTTTACGCCAACTCGGTTAATGACAAAGCCCGCGTATCGACAAATAATTATGATTCCCCATTTGGGTATCTTGCAATGCTATGTCGGTCCGGTTAATAACAACCATTTAAGGACCCGCTTCAGAGGCCTACAAATTCCAAGAAAACTTCTAGGAGTTCTTATTTAAACGCCTTTTAAAACGAAAACAAACCTTTTACCTCTCAGTTCTCGAGTTCCTGTTCTATATTTCGCGACATCCAATCAGAAGTGTAATAAAAAAGGGCGGCAGAAAGCAAAACCTCCCAAGTAGTCACTTTTTGACGTCGAACTGGCTTGCCAATTGAATGTCAGGCCGACGACGCAAGGACGTTAAACGTAGTTTCCCAGTGTAACGACGCCTTGACGCCTGGGCAACGTTACGAAGAACCTACTTCGAATCAATTCAAATGTTTTTGGCTAAACAAAGTACAATTTGTGTCCATTTAATATTTGTAAACTGCGATCAATACAAAATTATTCACATTTTCTGTAACTTTATAGGATATATTTACGAATTCAACGGCTATACCCAGCACAATCTTGTTGAAATTAACGGAAATTTTCTAGCTAATATGTGATTTGCGTTTGATTTTTAATAAGATTATTGGAATTTCACTTCACTGCAAAATCGTTTAACACATTTTTAAAGATTTACTTAAAATGTAATGAAACCTGGATCAAGTAATCTTTCGATTTATGTAATTGTTTCGCAAATTTCATTGTATTGTGTTTTACATATACAGTGCAACCCGCTTAATTTAATAGGCTCGGGACCGGACCGACAACATTCAAATATGCGGAGTATTCAAAAATACGGAGTTGCCTATATAACATTTAAAAAATGCGTATTGAAGGAGACAATAGTAAATTTTTAATTTCGTGTATTAATAGTTAAATTAGACAAGTTTTAGCAATTCTTTTTTTAAAATCCATGATTGAACGCTGTTTTGCGTTCTTGTCTTTTTGCATCGTAATTTTTTTAAGTCATACAACTGCTCATAAACCTTCACATCCCGTTTTATCAATAACTCTACGAATCACTGAGCAACTGAATCCTGTGTCTCTTTTTGTTCTAGGACTTGCACACGGTGAAAACTTGCACACGATGAGCTAGAGACAAACTTGCATTTTTTTCTTTTAGACACGCTTGCTACACTCTTGTAACTTTGCGACTAAACCTAAGCTTAGCAAATCGGCTTAACTGGTATGTCGTCACAGGTGAAAGGTGAAGGTATAGTTATTAGCTGTAATTTGGGCACAAGACCTTTCACGCGCTTCGTGGAATATTGCAGCTTTCTGGGGCCAAAGGTTATTGCAAAATATCCTTATTCAAATAGACGGAATTATTTAGCATTGTCATATTGACAGCGGGGCTTTAAAAAGTTTAAAAAAAGCGGAGTATTCAATTACACATTATTCAATAAAAAGTAGTATGTTTACATTGAATCAAATGGGCTTAAATCGGGACCGTCAATTTTCCATTCAATTGAGAGAAGTATTCAAATAACCGATATTCAATTAAGTGGGTAGCACTGTAGTAAATTTGTTGAATTCATTGGATATGCAATTGACAAAACATAACATTGGGTAAAACACAAATTGGGTCGTTGCTAGGTGACGCCCCCGGATCGTCACCTTTCAATGTCGGTAGCCCTTGACAATTGGAGGTCGACCTGTCGACAGCTCGTCGTCCCACGGCGACGGAACTTGGTCGAAAAGGAACGACCCCTCGACCAAAGTGTGCTACTTGGGTAGTATCTAAATGCTACACATCGTTCATGCACTGACTGTTTCTCGAAGAAATAGAAACATATAAGTTTTACTTTTATTATATCTGCAATTTCTTGAAAAAGTACTATTTATACGCTATTTAATACAAGCATGTAAGGAAATACAGTCAAACCCACTTAATTGAATACCGGTTATTTAAATACTGCGCGTAAGTGAATGAAAAGTTGACGGTCCCGTTTTAAGCATATTTATTTCAATGTAAACCTAGTGGGTATTTTTACTGCGCAACGGATAATGTTACAACCATCAACTTTTCAACCCACGTCTTGATTTCACTGTCCTTATTTAATTCCCGATGTCTAGCTTCTACCATTCTCTCCCTTCGACTGCCCGCCTTTCCCCTTGACCCACAGCTTCCTCTCATGTCACCTCGTGTCGCCAACGTTGGGGGTCATCCAAGATGACTCCCAAACCCGGGCAACCGAGGTGCTAATTGTTCCCAGAAGCTGCAGGCCGGGGCTTGGTACACTGGCCAAGCAAGTTGCCAAAAGACCAAACGCCACAATAATTGAGTAATCCGCTTCATTGCAAAACTTTTTAAAGCCCCGCTGTATATCTTACAATGCTGAATAGATTAGTTTATATGAATATGGAGCTTCGGCAATAATCTTTTGATGGCGGAAAGCCGCAATATTCCACGAAACGCTTGAAAGGTCTTATGCCCCAAAGAAAGTTTAAATCCTTCGGTATCATCTTGGACCTTTCATCGTTAACGACTTACAAATTAAGCCAATTTGCCAAATTTATGTTTAGTCGCAAACTTGAAAGATGCGTCAAACATGTCTAAAAGAAAGAATACAAGTTTGCCTCTCGTTCAGAGGGTGGATCATCGTCATCAAGTGTCCGCCCATTGTAGGCAATTGACGTCGTTCGCCTGTTTATAGATACATGGGTTGGGAGCCGTTATGCGACTTAAAAGACATTCTTTCACAATGGAAAAGAAAAGAACGCAAAACGGCGTTCACTCCTGAGTTTTTCAAAAGAAGAATTGTTGAAAACTTGACTTATCTGCACACTAACTACAAAAGCTTTTCATTACATCTTCTAACCACACCCACGTTATTTAACAAAATTACAGTTCCACTAGAATTATGTGCGCGAGATTTAGAATGAAAAGCCTATTACTTGATGAAAAAATGTGCTGTTCTAGTTTCGCTGTCCTCGGAGGGACAGAAGTTGTCCAGCACGGGTATGCATGGACAAGCTATACAGAACCCAAGCACGTATCACTCTCGCCTACATACTTAGAACACAGTTGCATAGAACAAGTTCCTCAATGTTTATGCCAAAACTTCTTAAGGCATTTGAGAAATCGACCCAAAAGAGTTAAGACCTCTTATCCTCCCCTCCCGTTGGTCAGGCAACTAATATTTAAAGCCAGAGAAGTGGTAGCAGCAATAGTCCGATCGCGACCGTCATACTTCAGCCATGTCCTCCAGTGTCCGTGCAGCAGTCATCTTGAGGTACGTTTCCAAAACTTACTCTAATTTGTAGACTATTTAGCCCTGAAGTACTGAATTTAAAATAACCCTTACTGGGCTTTTCTACATTATCAACAGTTTCTTCTGTGTGTTTAAAGCAACGGAATACACACCTCTTATGGGCGATTAACATGGGGAATTTCGGGTGATGGTTTCGCAATAATGGTTCTGTATATTTCAAATCAATGTTGGCAGTAAAGTTGCGATATCTGTGCGCGCGATCGATACTTTTTGAAAATATGTTTTAATTAAATTTCAAAACAGGAGGCAAATTTTCACACATTTTGGAATATTATAAAAATTGAAAATCTAGCTGTCGTGTGCAGTAGAAATCTTTCTTCTACATTTTTGGGTGAAATTTCCAGGTCCCATTCCCGGTTTTCGAACTTTCGATTTATATTCTCGCGGATCTTCTGAGGTAGCTTAGACAGTATGAGCTCAGCAAAGACGAATTCGGCTGCCGTGACATTGGGGTTGAGCGATCTTAATCCACGGAGGTGGCACTCATAGTTGACGCGGAATTTGCTCAGAGCTGGGACGGTGACGGCGGGCGTTGCGAGCATGAATAAGGCGTGGAGGTGTTCTCGTTGTATAAGATGGGGTAGGCTATAAGACTTTTCAAGGAATTCAATGGCTTCGGCGTAATGAGCGTCCGTTCGCTCGAAACCTTCGATGAGTAATGCAGCCTCTCCCTCTAAGCAGCTAGTCAGGTATTGAAATTTACTCGCCCCGCTGAGGTCCGGTCGACTATGGACACTATACCGGGAATAATTTCCCACACCAGATTTTCAATTTTTAAAATATTTCGAAGTGTGCGAAAGTTTACCTCCAGTTTTAAAATTTAATTGAAACATATTTTCAGGAAGTCACAATCAAGTGCACTAGATATTAATAAGAGCAACTTTACTGCCAAAATTGATTTGGAATATACTGAACCATTATTGAGAAACCATCCCCCGAAATTCCCCATGTTAATGGCCCACAGGGGTGTGTATACCGGGGCCTTAAAGCGTGGTTCACACTGACGTTCAATGTAAAAAATCACAGTTCAAAATCAAGAAAAACACTGACCAGGAGTGGTGTTTAGTCTGATTTTGCCTGACTGGTCCCATTCAAATGAAATCGAATTTGGGCACTTTGATTGTTGTGATTTTGGTGTCTGGCGACATTGCCAACCATAGCTGTTAAAAACATGCATGAAATTTTGGTTTTTGAGAAAGTAAACAATGAATAAAACTGTTAAAAGTTATCCGTATTTACTGAATTAGTATGTTAAAGTTTTATACAACTTGCGCGCAAAAGGCAACGCCACGTTTCGAGGCGGGACGAGGCAAGGCGTTGCCATTGCGCGTTTGCTGCAACATAAAACGTTATAATACTAATATAATACAGTCGAACTCACGCAACAGCACCTCGGGTAACGGAAGAACCCTCTTAACAGCACGCTAGGCTCAAGTCCCGTTTTATTCCCATTTACGCACGTAATTTCCATATCGAAGTGGGTATATTACAACGATATGCAGGTCTGGTTAAGAGCAACCAACCAAAAACATGCTCAACACTAAAGTCTTAAAAGAAGGGAACGTCAAATTCCATGAAACGCTTCTAGGGCTGCGTTCCCGTCTACCATCTGAACACGTGTTGGAGGGCAAAACCAGCACGGGTTGACAAACACGACCGTTCCCACTAGGCGAACACGTGCTGGAGACCGTGTTGGAAACTCGCTCTTTCAACCCCATTTTCGTTCTGTGTTGAGCCCCGCAATACCGTGTTGAGATGTTGTGACGCCAAGCGTAAAGAGGGAGTTAGGTGAATTGTAAACGAACGTAGGCAAACAAACGTATTCTGTTGTATTTTAGTAAAAGTATCATACAAATTCTAGAACGTAATGAACTGTTTTATTATATAGAGGCCAACTACTTCCTAATGTCTTGCTTCACTAATTACTTACGTATTTTGCACTTTGGTTGCTGAGAACGGCAAAAGTAATCGTAAATAGTGCTCAAACTTTTAAAGTGTTCCTAAATCTTTCCTCTTACAACAGTATATTTTTGTTACCAATCTGAACACGGTTACTAAATTCTGAACACGAGGCTAATCAATGGAAACGCGTGCTGAGTCGCCCGTGTTCAGTCTGCACAACACCAGGTTCAGTTTTGGAAGTGGGGACGCAGCCTAGGACTTCTTACTTAAGCGTACGTCATAACATAAGTAAGCCTTTCAACCCTTTCACAGTTCTGGAGTTCCTGTTCTTAATCAGGAAAATCCAATCAATTATGTAATAGAAGGGGTTGAACTTCAATTGGGAATCCTTTAGAAAATGAACTCCAACACAGCACAAATCAGTTCTCTAGTAAAGAGGGTGGCAGAAACAGTCTTTAAAAAAGTGTACAACTCTACCCCTAGCCCAGCGTGTTGAAATACTACTTACATTATTTATTAAATAATGAAATACTTCATTATTTAATAAAAGCATACAGTTAAGTCGTGTTGTTTTTTACTAAATTGATTTTTTTAAAGTCACCTCGAATAAGGAAAAACCCGCTTTACGGCATGTCGGTCCCGAGCACGTGCCGTTAAGCGGGTTCGACTGTACTAATAAGTGACAACTTGCGAGCTAAACGGCGCCGGTGATTTCATTAAAATTGCTCAGTATTCCATTAATCTCCACAGTAACGTTCTGGATCATAACGCCTAGTGTACAGCACTCGTCATAAAAACGACCCAAACAAACCATCCTATTGCTAACGGCCCAAGCCACTGTGAGGAAGCGTTGTTGCGGGTCAAAAACGTTCGAAAGACGGAAAAGAGGGACACCGCTCGCGCAACTGCCGGGCCGTTAGTCACCCGACGGTTTGTTTGGGTCGTTTTTTTTTATGACGAGTACTGTACATCGTCGAGTTTTCTTAAAAAGTTCTTAGTCAATAAGACAGTTCTTAGTCAATTTTTAAAAAGAGATCAGATTTCAACTTTTTTTTGGAAAAGCACTTTTAAATATGCATCCCCAGCCCCAAGGTACAGCTGTGAGCAAAAAAAAAAAAATATGGGACAGTGGGCTCGAGTATCGTTTGCATTTCTTTTCACTGCCTAACATTGTCCCCAACGCCACGCCTCTGACACGGCTTTCCAAGAAACAGCACGCGGGGACTTTAACAAAGCGGCGGTTAATTTAAATTCCCTTTTAAACGCCATGATGCGATACGTTCAATTATAATTTTTAAATAAATAAGCAAAATAGGTAAATTTTTAAGGAAATAAGACACGACCGCGAATATTGTTCTAAACTAGCATTTTCTATGCCTAATCGAATTAGGGCGTGCATTGAGAACGCTGGGGTAATGACAAAGTATTGATGTATTCGGCTGATACAGTGGAGTCCACTTATAACGATACCTGATATAACGATAATCCGCTTATAACAATGAAAATATTACGGTCCCGTTTTTGCCCCATTTAATCCAGTGATAATGAAGCCCGCTTATAACGATTCCTGATATAACGATAATCCGCTTTTAACGGTACAATTTTTAAGCTGCGTGGGGTATCTTCCAATGGTTTATAGCTTCGGCTATAGCGACGCCCTGAGACCAACACTATTTTTTGAACATTCGAGCTTAAACTAATAGCTTTAACTAATAGTCTTAATGTTGCATAATCTCGTCCTTTACATTTCACGAACACTTCTCTATCAAGCGTAACTTCTTAAGGAGACCGACTCTAATTTCTGAACATTCGAGCCGACAATTTCCACGAAAAAATTAGAACATGCTTTTTACAATTTCGACGTAATCACCTTTCACAACCTTTCATCTTGGACACTTCTCGATAACTAACGTTCAGTATAGCACCGACAATTGTGTGGGACAGGTGAGATAAACTTTAACGAAAAGCCAGCAAGTAGAAATTGTGGCCTTACTTGAAAACAATGAAAAGCAACACTCAATTGCAAAGCAGTTTGGTGTAGCACAGTCAGTGATTTCAAACATTAACAAAGAAAAGGAGAATTTTCTGAGTGTTTGGCGGAAGAACTTCGTGTTGCACTTGATACTGCAAGCACAATTTGTAGATTTTTGGAAATAAATGGTGGCACACTGTCAGGGACGGACTGGCTCCCCAGCGGTAGATGCGGAATTTGTTCCTCGCGGCGCCGCCGAGTAACGTAAATGTTGCACTGGAGCTTGTCATCTTAAAGGGCCCCGGCGCCAAAACGGCTTTCCGGCAGCGGCGTATGCGGAACTTTCCGCATCACCGCATGGGCCAGTCCGCCCCTGCACACTGTATAAGTTTTTGTTTTACAGAAATACAATATGTTGTAACTCAGAAGAACGTTAAATATCGAGTAATTACCTATTACTTTTAGTGAAAACAAGGCTAGTCGTACTGCTATTTAAAACCGCAATACAGATATATCGCTAGGCTTTGTTAACTTAATTAGTGTTTTCCGGCTTGATGTATATGGAAGCCCTGATATAACGATATTCCGCTTATAACGATAATTCCAGTCCGGTCCCGATCCCATCGTTATAAGCGGACTCCACTGTACTTGTAAGTGGCTCTAATGAAACTCGCATTTTACAAATTTGCGAAGATTTTTGTTAAAAATACCTCGACGTGGTGCACTAGATGTCATGATGCAAAACTTTTTTTGACGAGATTGTTTCATGAAATATTGAGCAGTTCGGCCGAAATCGCCGTCGCCGTTTCAAAACGTGATTACAATCTACCACGATTATGTGCACCGTACACTTCATATTCCAACTTATACTATTTACTTGGTATTTGTAAAATACGTTTTATGTAGAATTCACCACGTAGAGATGTGCGTTTCAAATGCGACGCCAGTGATGTCATACTTTGTGGACAAGCTTGGGTTTTCACTCTTCGCCAGACGCCATACGCCCTCGAGCTCGCAATGGGTGCTAAACGCGGGCAAATCAATATTTCTGGTCACAGAACCCCAAAAGGAAATATATCATTCGAGTAGAAATCCATTTGAGATCCACTGTTGTGAAAACTCGTCTCGACACTCAGTGGATTCCGTTTTCAACGTGGCCTTGGAAGTTTCAGACGTGGACTTGTTTACCACGCGCGTTGTAAACCTCGGCGGGAAACTTATTCAACCGCCGCAAGATGTCACAGAACCTAGCGGCACCGTTCGCTATTCAGTAGTAGGCACTTGCTGTGGCAACGTGGTCCACACCCTGTTAGACAAGAAACAATACCATGGAGGACCCTTTTTGCCAACCTTCGAAGCCAGCGCTAGCAGCTCAGCTGAAATTTCTGACGAAAATAAGCCAATTACCACGCATCTCGATCATCTGACATATATTTGTCGCCCTGGGGAATCGCAAGGAATCATTGACTGGTACAGCAAGGCGTTTGGAATGCGGCGATTCAGAGTGAATCGGTACATGCAGTAAAAAAAAGTAGTCCACCTAGTGTGTGAAATCCTTATTTTTAGCTTTGATGAACCACTGGAAGGCATGAGACTTGAATCCCCGATCGGAATGCGACTCAAGGCAATGAATTTCTGCGCAGGAAATGCTGACGAAGACAGTGATTCTGTCGATTCAATGTTAAGAATCGTAGTCGCGGAATCCTTGCCCAATTGCCGTACATTACACGTCATTTAAGTATAGCAATGATCTCATGTAATTCTCTTTTCTGTTTTTATAGCCAATAGACCTCTTGAAGAGTTTTTGGAGCACCACCGTGGTCCGGGAATTCAACATATTGCATTACACACGCCCGAGATACAAAAAACGGTGCAAGACATGACAAATAACGGAGTTGTCTTTCGTACGACACCTAACGCTTATTACCGTCAAGTAATAATAGACTTTGTGGTTTAAAAATTTTTGGCGAAATGCTTTAATGGGAATATTGCTAGGAGAAAAAGGAAGAAATCAGGAAAGCAGGAGAAGATCCGGAAGCATTTCAACGCTTAGGACTTTTAGTTGACGCGGAAGGAGATGTGGACGTAGCGGATGGTGTGGAAAAGGACAGATTCTTGCTGCAAATTTTCGCCGAGCCAGTTTTCAAGAAAGAGACGTTCTTCCTAGAGATAATTCAACGAAAAGGAGCTCAAGGCTTTGGTAACGGCAATGTGGCGGCCTTACAAAAATCCCTGGATGAGCAACGGAAACTAGATGACGCACAGAATGTGGCTTCCTTCAGTGCTAAATAGCTGCACGGCCTATGTATGCATTGTTAAAATGCAGAATACAGAGAAAAAATCCAGCTTTTGTAAAAAAAATTAAATGAGAAATCGTTTAGCACACTTGATCATTTACCAATCTCATCATTCAAGTAAAATTCAGAAATAATGCGAAAACTACGTCGACTGTGTTGTGACGTTTTATGAGACAGCAGGCCCGTCGCTAAGGGGGGGCGAGGGGGGCGCCGCCCCCCTGGCAAAAAGTTGGCCCCCCCTGACAGAATTGGCAAACGTGAGTCCGGAGCTCTACCTCATAGCCTTTTCCACTGGCTACTCTAGAGTACTCTGGAGTATCCTTTTTGACTCCGAGTAGCGGTGGCGCATTCCACTGGGCCAACTGGAGGCGGAGTCACTCCTGTTGGCGCCCTCCACTGGGACTCTCATCAGTTTAGAGTAAAAAAGAGTACTCTTCGCTACCCTGACTTCAAAGACGGAGTAGGCTTCTAGAGTGGGTTTTATTGCGCGCGAAATATGGATCCAAACAGAGATTTATTATTTGCTTTGCTTGAAGAGTCATCTTCCAGTTCCAGCAGTGACAGTGACGAAGAAAATTACCAAGAAATTGTATGTGCTTCTCAGAAAAAACGTGCGAAGAGTTAAAAACCCAGAATTCAAATTTGGTTCAAAATGTGCGCAATTATTCATTGTGAAGTATGTAGTATATATGTTCAACATAGAGGCTCAGTTTAATAATTTTGTTAACAGATTA
>JAHZNP010001446.1:0-19722 GCA_020615345.1 Triops cancriformis
GTCATGTATCACACATTGATTTCTGCCTGTGATTGTTAACCCAGTGATATTAAACTAACTTTTCAAGTACTTCGTTGTCGGTGTTTGAGTCATTTATAAGCATGCGTTTTAAGTTTAAATTACTTATGGAGGAAGTGAACTAGGGGCGCCAAATCCTGAAAGTGCGTACCAAAAAAAAAACCTGGTTACGCCACTGTTTACATCTGTGTTTCACGTGGTGTTAAATTGGCTGAATTGGCTGAATTTGCTCTCCGTTTTCGACAGACAACATTTCACACAACATTTCATCTTTCCTATGTAAGTTAGCCACGGCTTACTAAAAAAGTATGAAAATAAGAACGACGGTCGTATACTGTTGACAGTGCTTAGTGTAAACAGTGGTTCGAAAAATGGCGGCTTTGTGTCCTAATGTCCTACCGGGGGGAACTATGTACTAAGATTGGCATACGCCCTATTGCGCTGCATTTACAAAGAACATGCATTGGAGAAAACAATCTTTCTCCTTGCTCTCTCGTCTACTTGATGACCTCAGAAAGACTGAGGTTTTGTCCTGCATCTTATGACATAAACTTTTCAGTAATACTAATTACTCCATGAAAACAAGCCTTAAAATGTCAAAAACAAGCCACAAACAGTTTCATATAAATACTCCCTAATTTATTAAAACTAAGACCTTAAACCGACATGCAACTTCCAGTAATAAATTCGTATTGTAATTGAAGCTTAATTTGCACAAAGCCTGTCCCTGTGAATATGTCACACTGGGAAAAAAGAAAGTGGGACAGCCCGTCGTACGGAATTTTCATAAGCCGAAGCAAGCACGGTTAGTCCGCCTATGCTCGCTACACCCATCTTTTGTAATTCTTGTAATTATGACTCCGTCTTCTGGAGAAACTTCATTCTGTCAATATACGCATAAACCAATGTGCACTAGCAACCAAGATACATTAAAGCTCCAGAAATTACAGCGTATTTCAGGGGTGGTAATTCCCAATGAAACGAAATCGCACTTCTCGATAAGGAGTTTCGAGCGACTCAATAAAAGTGTGCGAAAAACATTCCGGACATGTCATCAGTATAAAATGCAACTACATGGTATCAGTTTATCATCGAGAATAACTTAAAAGCATTTTTGTAATAATCTCCCATTTCGTAGATGAAAGCTTTTCAAGCTATAGGGTCTTTATTGCGTACATCTTTATAGCAAACAGAATTTTGGAATTTGATTTTTTTTACTCATACGTTATTTTATGTGCGACGCGTAGTAATTGACCTGTTAAGAAAAATTTTCATCAAACTAACCGCATACTAAAATGATACGCGCAATGAACGCAATAGAGACCTTATACCATGAGAAGCTTTCATCTACGGGAAAGGATATTTTTATAATAATGTTTTTTTCAAGGCTTTTCTTGATTATAAATCGGTAGAATATGTATCAGTTGTATATTGATGATATGTCCGGAATGTTTTACGCACAATTTTATTGAGTCATTCGAAACTCCTTATCGAGACGTGCGATTTCGTTTCATTGGGAATTACCGCCCTGAAATACGCTGCAATTTCTGGACCTTTAATGTATCTTTGTTGTTGATGCACATTGGTTTATGCGTATAGTGACAAAATGAAGTTTCTCTAGAAGCCGGGATCGTAATTACAAGAATTACAAAAGATGAGTGCAGCGAGCCGTCGGGTAGACTACGCCTGTCTCTGCAACTTAGCCGGACTAACCGTGGTTGCTTCGGCTTATGAAAATTCCGTACGTCGGGCTGTCCCACTTTCTTTTTGCCCTGTGTGACATATTCACAGGGACAGGCCTTTTGCAAATCTAGTTTCAATTACAGTACCACCTTTATTACTGGAAAGTTGCATGTCGTTGTAAGGTCTCAGTTTTAGTAAATTAGGGAGTATTTATATGAAACGTTTGTGGCTTGCTTTTGGCATTTTGATGTTTATTTTCATTGGAGTAATTAGTATTACTAGAAAGCGTATGCCATGAGATGCAGGACACAACCTTCGTCTTTCTGAGGCCATCATGTAGACGAGAAAATAAGGAGAAAGATTGTTTTCTTCCAATGCATGTTCTTTGTAAATGCAGTACAATACAAATACTATTGGAAACAATATTTCAAAGAAACTGTTGGGTTAGGTTCTCTCCCTTTACCAATTTGGGACCAAAACTGTTTGGGTATGTTCGTGGAAAGGGCGAATGCAAGACGAATCTATTTTGATTTGGAATAAATGTTTTATTAATAAAACAATTATAATTGTCTTGAAAACGCAGCCACCTTTGATGTTTCGAAAAGCATCTTTCCTTTATCTAGAAGGAAATATTCTACCTGAAAATGTTGAAGTCATAATAATAAACAAGCCGTTTTAATTTTAAAAAATGTATTTAAAATTTAATTCAAATAAAAATACCCTCCATCTTGTAAACAAAGTCACGTGATTTTCGAGCCGTTTTAGCCAGCCAGGCTGACAAAGGTATAGGTTAGGCTTTCAAAATCCAATGGAATAGCACGGGTGTCGTTGCAAGCAAATCCAATGCATATGCACGGGTGGCTCTGCTGAGAATGTGATGAAAACCTTAAAGTAAAGTATGCGATTTTACAAGCATTTGGTTTTTTGTGTTAAATAAAATTATTCTTGAAAATAACAGTTCGTGGTGGACTATAGCTAAGTTCAACGTTCTTATAATAAGGGCATTAAGAAAGTAATTTTTCGTTTAGACTGAAATGTCATACTTTTATTAATTAAAATTGTGTTTTATGAATATATAGATAACTTAATACTCAATCCAATTTTCTACAAAATAGTGTGTAGCGGTTTGACTCGAAGAACCTTTCGTTTAAAAGGTAACTTAAACCCTGCAGGATTCCAAAATACTTTCGAAGTTTTAAACAATGGTATATTTATTGAATGCTTGCATATTAAGAAAAACAGTTCAAGTGAGGGCACGCGGAAGTCGGGAAGGGAAGATGGAGAAAAGTTTCGAAGCGAAGTTCATAAGGGATTTCTGCATTAGCACTTCTTGGGCTGTCGTTTCTAGTTTCGTCTTATCCAGCAAGTGCAACAATACCCTCACTGTTCTGAGGTCCATACAGGTTGGAAACTCTCACTGTCGCGATACCTAGGGTCGATTCTTGAAATGCTGATACCTCTGGCAGGCTTTCAAGAAGTCAAATTCACGAATTGATCTTAATCGACAATAAGCCAATCTTACGGCACGTGTAAAGCTAGATTACTTTTTCCAATTAAAGTGTCAAATAAATTTGACATTAACATTTCATGTCCAGTCAATTACGATTAATTTGGAAATTGTTTGTTTCTTATATCTATCATACAAATCTTTGAAGACGAACACAAAATCTTTGAAGTCGATGTCAATTTCAAAGCAATTCATAAAAATCTCTTGTGTTTCAAGTTTTTACGACTTTGTTTCTTTGGAAAGAGCAAGTGAGCATGTGTGACTGCAGACGGAGTTATCTCCATTTCCATACATGTTCTTCCACAACTTTGCAATGTTCTTTCCAAGTTTGAAAAACATGTGTAAGGTCAAGTTTTTTTTAATTTGTTTGATTTGACAAGTTCACTTCAAGCAAAGAAATCGTTTTTTAAGACAAGTCAATAAAAAAAATGAAACTTATTTGCCCAGCTCAAATTAACTAAGTTAATTGGAAGTAAATTCAAGTCAAATTCACCCGTCAGTCGAGAATTTTGAAAAACGCTTCAGGACGATCCAAAAGAAAAAGAAAATCATTACGCAGAAACCTTCATCCACGGAAAACAGTAATATTTCCTTCTAACAATTGACAAATTATTCTGCCTTGCGTTATTTGAAATCAAGTGTGTTCTAAACGACTTTATTTTGTCTGTAACTACAGGCCGGTTAAGCCAATTGATCTTCCTGAAGGTGAGGAGCCGAGGGATGTTAACTGACCTGTTTGTAACAATCGAAAGTGAAAAACAGGAAGGGGGTACTTCATCCTTGCAACACAACAAGGCAATTTCAAAGGAAAAAATTCTTGCACTCCATGCTCCACACGGTACTTCGACATGATTCAAACGCCTAACCTTGACCACGCGAACACTTTCTTTGAAAAAGGCCTAAACATCGCCTCATTTTTGCGAAAGATTTTTCCCAGATGATGATGCACAACCTTCACTTTTCTTCACCCGACCTTGCGAAGGTCAACAGCAGCATCAACACACCGTAGAATGTTCTGCCTTAATAACCCATATTCGTCTCCCAAAAACCAACTTAAAATTCAACTCGCGGACTAGGGCAAAGTGGTTTCCGTGATGGAAAGTCCGGTTTGCGTCGATTAGACTTGCGATTTCTTTGAGTTAGTAAAACCGAAAGTGAAATGCATCATAACGAGAGAAAACGGAACAACTCGATCTATCCCAACAGCAATGGTCAATGAACGGTCATTAAAAAAGATTAAGGGACCGAAAAAGGCACAAAACCACGTGAACGACGTATCTTGGGAGATTTTCTTTTCGTTTCGGTGCATTGTTCTCGTCAACACGAACCGGTTTTCTCTTCGAATACTGTTGTTGGCTGTGAAAGTGAAAAGGGCGGGAGCAAGAGGACTCCTAAGTTTTGTCTTCACCTTCAACGTTAGCAAATCCCTAGCATAGGCACCTTATGCCTACCAGCGTTTCTGCCTTTGCTCTTATAATGCATGCAAATTACTTAGAGCACACTCAGTCTTGTGCTAGGCTTGGTCCACTACAGATCTCTTACACGAACAATCCGAACACATTATGGCGGCATTCTGGATTGCAGTGATGTGTGTCGTCGGCTTGCTGTCATCGGCCTCCGCAGCGCGGTTCGGTAAGTTTCATTGTTGCCATTACCTTGTCGTTAAACGTTCAGTGTAGTTAAACATCACAAATCCAGTTTTAAATTAAACTCCTTTGAAAAGTAGTGTAGTAAGTTTCGTTGAGCGTTTGAAAAAGTCGACCGTCTCGAAACAGTCATTCTAACTAAAGTTCATGTGAAACGTCGTTAAGTACGTTTTCTTGTTGCCTTATATTTTTACTTTCTACCATTGAGTATTTAGCATGGTTAAACGTTACAAAACCTAGTCGTTCTACCTGAAATTCCCCACGAAGTGTAAAGGTACAGCAATGGAAGTCGTGCGATTAATTTTTGGCCTTGAACTTTGGCTCATCGAAGGAGATAAAAAGTCCAAGGTCGACGAGGTTACAACCTAACAATATAGGTTAACACAACATATTTGTGTGGTTTTTCTTCACTCAAGGTGACTCGTTGCAAAGGTGTGATGTCCAAAACAAACAAGCCCTCAACTCTTGCCTTTTCAAGATTGTTCAAGATTTAAGACCGTTCATGTCCACGGGTAAGTTGGTTATACAATATGAAACTTTCCATGGGACACAAGGGTTTGTTTACATAAGCTCATTGTGTGCAGGGATCCCGGAAATCAATGTCCAAGTCCTTGAACCTATGTTAATCCCAAGGATTGACATTAACCAAGGTGGGGGCTTGGTAACCATCAAGTCTACCTTTACCCAAGTCCAGGTCCGTGGTATCTCCAACTACCAGCCTAGCGTTGTCAAGTAATGCATCCCTGGAGCGCAATAGACGCAGTGGTTTTAATACCAATTTTTATACAGTGCCGACCCTGATACAATGACCCTAACCATTGGTATGAAGATCCCTGAATTGAGAATTACTGGTAACTACGAAATCAACGGCAACGTATTCGCGTTGCCCGTCCGCGGTACTGGAACTTTCTGGAACATCATGAGTATGTTTTTTTTTGTTCTTATTGTTCGTGTCATTCTGAGTTGAAAGTGAAAGTCCTCATACTTACGTAATCGAAAACTTTGCGTGTTAATTTAAAGACGGCGTCACCGCTACCGGAGTCGCTCGCTTGGCAATTCAGGGCAAAGCTCCTAAAGAATTCTTGCGAGTCACCAACGGCGAACTCGACTTCACTGTCGACAAGATGCGCATGCGTCTCAACAACTTGTTCAATGGTGACAACATTCTAGGTAAGTCACGCACATATTTTTTTCTTTGAACCTCTTAATTCTTCCTTTCTGGGAAGTACGCATGTCGTAATACTTTTCTTAACAGAAAA
This sequence comes from Triops cancriformis, assembly GCA_020615345.1. Lineage (NCBI taxonomy): Eukaryota > Metazoa > Arthropoda > Branchiopoda > Notostraca > Triopsidae > Triops > Triops cancriformis. Next base: position 6,114 of record JAHZNP010001446.1, read on the forward strand.
GAACTTGTACAGACCAATAACCTCGCTTACAGAAATTTGCCCTTCCCCTGTTCACACTTTCTAAAATATCTCCTACATTTTCTTTACTTTCCATATCCGATATCAAATAAGATATACAGCTTCGCTCACCATCATTCTCATGCTTTCCTTACGATACCTCTTGTATCTGATATTCTATCGGTTTCATACTTATTCGCCAAATGTAACTCTCGATTCCCATAGGATACCTCCCTTATCTGATACTGCATCATCTTATTAATATGCTATTCTTCGCCAAACGCGATTTTCATGCTTGGAGCATGTACCTCTCTGAACCGTTACCGTTTTAGGGAGGTATTGATCTTTTTTTTATTTAAACGTAAATACCAAGTTCTGTGCGACACCTCCCTTATCAGATGTCCTATCAGTTAAAGGAGGTACTTTCCCCGCTAAAGGCTATCATGTTTTGTAGGATACTTCTTATTCGATATAATATAGGTTACTGGAAGTATGACATTTTCTTCACTGTGTTTCACATTTCTAGCTTTGTATGATACCCCCTCATCCAATATCACACAAGTTTATAACGACATAACTTATTACACCCCAACTGTGTGAGGACGAATGGTAGAAACCCCCCTAAACCGATACAATATCGGTTTACGGAGGTATAAAAACCTCTTAGCGTTTTGCTCTTCTTGGTCATGCTTTCACAAGAATTACAGCCTCTGTAATCCTGCACGAATCATCAACACACCGTTTTTCACTCGGGCGCTTTCTTTTTCATTACCTCCCTTAAACGATTCCCTACCAACTTGTGGGCCTTTTCCTTATATCGAACGGCCAACGTCCACTAGGTTTATTAACCAGTAAGACGGAACTGGTTTCATCTTATTTCACTTTCCCTTACACTAAGGGAATTCCCAAGGCGTACCACTTTCACGTGTCCCACATCCTTTTCCAAGCATTTTCATCTCAAAAAACCCTTCCTAAATAGTGTTCTTTTTTATTCCTTCCCTCCACTTTTCTAGGTGAAACGGTCAACAACTTCTTGAACGAGAACGGCCAGGAAGTCCTCCAAGAAGTGAAACCCGAAGTTTCGAAACAAATCAACACCTTGATCATGAACGTCATGAACGACGCTTTGTCGGCGTTGCCAGTCGAAAAGTTCCTCCAAGGACGAACTCGTCGCAACTAAATAATGCTACACAATGCAAAAAAATGTGTTTTTGCTTATCGTCTCGTCTTATACCTGCCATCTACTTTTTCGCTCATTTTTTTGCAGAAATGGTCTATTTTTTGCTAAAAGTTGTCCCCACAAGAAAATATTTACCCCAGGTCCCACCCCCCAAAAAAACTCCTTCACAACAAAATACCAAGAAATACAACCCCTGAGGTCCACATAACGTCGATTTCTTTCTTTATTACACATCAAACAGGACACTGAATGCCCTCCACACAGTTGCCTAGATGATTCTTTTGACTTCGCCATGGTTCAACACGATTACCAATGCCCCCCAACGGAAAAGGGGACAAATCAATGCCCGTTTATGGCAGTTTCCATGCTCGTTTTTTTAGTAACTTTCGCACTTATTGCTCCAATCAGTGAAGTAAATGACATTGATATGAAGTGGGTGGGAAAAAGAGCAGGGGATAAAAGGGAGGAGATAAAAGCCTATCACACAAGAAACATCCATCACATTGACTATAAATGTCTTTTTTCCCCGATTGTAATCTCTCTCCCCAACATAGACATTGTTGCACAGTTAGAAACCAACACAGGCTGTTTTTTTTCCGCGAAATTTGTAAGCAGGCTCACCTGAAAAATGTGAAAACACTTCTTCTCGGGGAGGGAAACAAAATGACATGGAAAGAAAAATAAAGAAAGACGTTGCCAGGATTCTGGAAGCCCCCCTCCTTTTTGTGTGAGTGTTATCAAAAAAACGTCTACACATCGAGATAGCGTTGAGTTAAAGATGCGTCTGCAAAAGACCCAAAAGAAACCCCAATTGGTTAGATTCTCCCCCAAAGAATTAAGAGAAAAGAAATCGTAGCAGATGCAAAAATATAACCTAACATGCGAGTTCTTCCACGCAACTTTGATGGACACCAATATATTCTTTTTGCAAGTAAAATATACTATGAACTACAACATGCCGGACCCCAACAATAAAAAAAGACATGCCCATTACAATTCTAGTGAATTATGTTCTTTCTATTTACGTTGACTACGTGTAGCCTAAGTAAAGAAAGCTCACTTCTGCAGCAGCGTTTTAGATGTGAGGATTTGCGCACTTTTTTCGAAAATTAAATAGAATCCGTAATTACAACAAGAAAAATAAGGTTGTAATAGGCTTTACATGACAAGAATGGGCTCATTTACAAAGAAAAAAATTGTAAGGTAAACGTGGGGAATATATACGTTAGTCCCTAGCTGGTATAACTCCCAACTCCCGTTGCGAAAATAAATAAATGGGGGGGGGGGATTTGGTGCAAATATAAGCAGAATAATATAAGCGGTTTTTTAGGTCAAATGTGTCGCAAATAAAACGGGACAAGTGTTTACACGACGAGTTGCATTTTAAGTTAATGTGATGACGCTCACCATTTCCCCTTCGTGGTAGGTTATGGTCTCAGTAATCTCTTGCAGAGGACTCACGCTACGAGCCGGAGAACCAACACCGGCTGCCCATACCGAGCGACAACAGAGAAAACGACAAAAAAACAAGAAAGATGCATCAGAAACAAAACAAACAGAGAGACAAATTTTAAATAAGATTTCCATGCTCATCACTAACCCTTGTTCACACCAAGCAACCTATTCTTTAACATTCACCCAGATGTAGAAAATTCAGTTGGTTTACCCCTTCGGCATCAACGTTGGTTAACAATAGACTTAGTACGCGTTTCAGGAGCCTCTCAGTAGATGTCCTTGCGCTCCATTGCTGCTACACCAGAAACGAAACAAATGCGACATTCTTTCACAGAAGTATCTTTAAACTATTCTATTCTATATCTATTATACTAAACTATTCTCCATTTGGGAGAATGAGGACTTTTTCTTATGCATACCCTGTCAATCCGATCGGAGATCGGATCAAAAGTACGTCGAAAATTTGCTAAGTTAGGATCGAATTTTCACAGGAGAATTCGATCAGTCAACCTAATGCGTGATAATATCAATTCAGCTTTAGCTACATATAGATACACTTGTATGTATATAAATTTATATCGTTATTTAGCGGGGGTTTTTTTCAAGCGATCAAATCTTCAATTCGGATCTATTATTATGCTTTTAATTGCACTTGCTCTGGCAAATGATCTACTATGCGATAAAAACGAAGATCTGGCAAACTACTAGCACACGCATGCTTCATATCTGATGACGGATTGAAAAATTAATAATAATAAAAAACACTACGATCCGCCTCATTTACAAGGTAACGTCGTTTCGATCAAAGAATGAGATCGGATCGTTCGTGAAAATAAGTACTGGATATCTGTTAGAAAAACGACGACTCCGATGAAAATGTCAGGGGTATCTGGGTTAATCCTATTCATAAGTCGCGTAGTGTGAACAATATTGCAGAACGATAAACAATGATCACACCCAAATGACATACTACAACATGATTGTAACCGTATGCACAGGAATCAATGACTCAAACTTACCCAGGTCACTCGAACTTGAAGATTCTGTAAAAGACGGTGTTCCTTCGGTCCACGTAGGCGTGGCTGTTGGCCCCGTGCGTACTCCCGATTCCCCACTCAAATTCGAAGACTTGCTATCCGTACGCGTTTCCAAACGAATCTCAGAAATGCTGCGAGATCCCAAAAATGGATCATTAACAAAGACAGTCCTGTTAACATTATAAAGACGAAGAGACCGGACATCGACGCTAACAGAAACGAAAACCAGGGGATTAGTATCGGGGTTAGTAATACGAGTCACTGCGCTGTTGTGCAAAGCCGCTTCGCTGCTCTGGTCAGTGCGATTGTTAGCTTTCGTTAGCGTAAAAGCCATTGTTGGGAGATAAAGCTAACCTGGACCTGGCGATGGTTCTGGTTTTGGCCACCCATGAGGTTGAAAGCAAATTTTGGTCGACAGAACTAATTTGGGTATTGGTTTGTGAGGAAGTGGAGGAATTGGTTGACGAAGTACGCTCGAAATTGCTCCTGCACCGTATTGAAACCAAAAGCAAACAGGTGAAACAAAAAATACAATAAAACGACACAAACGCCACCCAACACTCTTTGGACCTTCCTTTTTTCAATATTAATAATAAAAGAACATGACTGTAAAAGTTTAAAAGTACCTGATAGCTTCGACATGACTACTCCACGATGAGCTTCCGGCATGGGAAGTTCGCAAGGTGGGCGTGATCGATCGCGGCGAGTGTCGATCTTCTCGGGCTACCAAGACTTGAGTACGATGGTAAGGCGAGTCAGTGGCGTGCACTGGGCGTGGTTTCACTGCCAAAGGCAACGGCGAGGGACTGGGTGAGCGTATACCGCGGAAACCTACAGCTTCATCGAAGCCGGGAGGAGGGGTGTTGGAGGAAGAGGGAAGGCTATCGCGATCACTGGCAGGGATGCCTAGCAACATCGTAGGGGGCGTGGGGAATAACACAACGCAAGGTAGGTGGGTTAAGACAGAATAAGGAGAGAAAATAAAAAAGAGAAACAGGATTTTACGGGGGAAGAGAAATACCACCAATCATTAGCTACAATCAAATCATCTGTTGTTTTCAAATTTCTCGGCTTAAGTCTCACAACGTTCATAACAACAGGATCAATGGGACAGAACGATCAGCCAAGGTAATCACACAAAATAAATACATTCGCTTAACTAAAAGAAAAACATTGTTAAAGCCGGCATGATTCCAACAAAAAAACTGAGTTAAGACGTAATAATACCACTAACGTAGCAAAATGAATCACTGTGACGTCATCAACAAGCGAACCGTAACTCAAACTTTGCTACGCATGGCCAAACGCAAAGATCCGAAAATGAAAAGATTCAGTAATTAACTCAAAACGAAGTTTGTAATGGAATGTTAGGTTGCTCGGGCGTTTGAACGCGCTGAGGCACAGGAGGCGGGACCTGGGGTCCATAAGGTGGGAGGCTGGGGTTGTCAACCGTTGTGGTGGTATGAGGCAAACTGCGCGTGCTACGTGCAGTGGCGTAAGCAGGGTGCGTAAGGTTAATCTCAGGCTCTATAGAGTAAGGAGGAGGTGGGGTTAGAGAGGCAGTGTGTGGTGGGCGTGTCGAGACAGAGGGTAACGTATGGACATGCGCACCTCGAGACGTTTGAATGACGACACGACGTGGCGACCGCGGAGGGACAGGCGGAGGCACACGCGGCCCGATACCCAAGCCCGTGGCTCCGCCCGTCGGAGCTTTCTGACTAGTGACGCGATCTTTGAGAACGGCCGGTAAATTGATGGAGTGATGCTGAACAAGGGGTGGTTGACTCATGGAAGACGGAGGGGAAACGGGAGTAGGAGAATGAGGAGGACTCCCTGTTGGATAAGAAGGTATGAAGGAGAAAGAAGAAAGAAAAAAACACGCAAAACCGTCAGTTACAAGATGTTCCCCCCAGCACCGAAGAAAACACACCGCTGCCAAGCTTTACACACAAAGCTTCAGCTCGAATGGTACGAGTACAATAGAGTACAGGCATACTCCCGATTTACGAATCAATTCGTTCCTATAGTGAGTTAAACGGGAACCCGAGCCATTGCTGTCGGTTTGGATCAGTTTGTTATCAGTTAAATTAGCCAATGATCTTTCTTGTGCCTTGAGTTTTTATGTAGGTCGACATCTTCATGCGGAAATATAGCAAAATGACCTTTAGTGACCAATATGATGAACACGAAAAAGGCGTCTTTACAAGTCAAAATTTGTCCAGCAAGTAGATTTACCATTCAAAACGTAGAAAACAGTCAATTATCAGTCTATGCAACATTAAAGTTACTTTCCAAAGCCTAAACATGGATAAACCACCCTTATGAATTGCGTTCGAGTCCGTTTTACGTGGAGTTTTCATACAATTTTGATAGTAGGGCGTTTTTCCTTAAGGCTAACATAAGAAAATCGCCCTTCTGATCCAAACCTGTCAATTAGGGTCAAGTTTCTTTATCGAATCATAGCAAAGTGAACCTTATGAACATAATCCATGTGACGATGTTAAGAAAGATACTTTACTAGACTCGGACAGGCGAAGGACGATCGATACGACAAAAACGTACAGTTAAACATGTCATAACCTAGGGTTTATGTCTCAAAACATGTTTATGATACGAAACGTCTTAATATTTCGAAGCACTATACAGTTCCTACTTTCGAAACTGCCCAACTGGCAACGGACGTCTAAACGGAGCTCGTATCGTACGGGAATTCAGCAATCGTATTTTCTAGAGTACCGGAAGTCATGTCGAGTTGAATGGGGCATTGAACACCGCGTCGTGTCTGATGTGTCGTGTACACTATCGAGTGTCGTAGGGAAACGTTGTTGGAAATACTAAACAACCTGTTTTTAGAAAATTGTTCGTTCCGGATGAAGGCATGTCTATGAAGTGGGTGGAATTTATGGAAAAGGTATTTTGTCTCTCTGAGCAGTTGGTCGTAGTCATGTCGGAATCGGGTGTTGTCCGTGTCGTTTACTAGTACATGTGATGGTGTAAAATTTGCAAAATTTGATAAATTCAAGATTCGTAAGGTGACGTATGCCTGTATATTGTAACGCAGAAATAAAGGGTAAATGGGGTTCAGAAAAGGGGAATGAGTTATGACCTGGCTTGCTGTTTTTGCCCGCTGTAGTAGGCAAATTGGGTCCTGGGCAGCGTCCCAAAAATCAATTAAATGTATAAAAAATATACAACCAAACGTCTGACGGACATTTTTCATAAATATTTCTTGTAAATGTCATTTAGCACATAAAATATTATTGCAAAGGAATGTTCAGCATACCAGCACCCGAATCTTGACTGGTCCCTGCTCCGTCGCTCCCTTGTCCCGCCTCTAAGTTGGTCGACGCTCTGGTCCGTACTGTCACTTTCTTCTTGGAAGGCGAATGTTTCAGCGCTAAAGAGAACAAAGCTGCCATTAGGCTAGTCATATGACGTCACTCTTGGGTGCAGTCTAAAAACCGCAACCAAATACATTGAACTCATGCCGAAGGAACATTAAACCCCGCCCCTTGGTCAAAACAAAAAAAAACACCTCATCAAACTGACTGTTCTGCAAGAAAAAAATCACAGTTACGACAACCATCACATTAAGAGAGAACGACTAGGTGATTTCTTCCACTAAAAAAAGGGAACAAGAAACCATTAACGTGCGGGCTAAAAAGGAATTAAAATATTAAAAGGCAAATCAATGGTCAAAAATGAAAAACAAAATGGCCTACGGATGAAAGACCAAAAACATGTTCATCAGTGTTGGGGGAGGGGCAAGGGGGGCAACATGGTTTGGCTTTACCTATATAGCTGGTGACCAGCGTTCGGAATTTGCGGTGTTTGCCCTTGAATTCAGGGAGATCCACTGTAGAAAAGTAAGCGATATGGGAAAGACTCAAGTCAGGCATGTTTAAAATTACGCAAATAGTTCTTCATTGTGGTTAGTGGATCGTGAAACTTTGTTCAAACCATTCTCAAGTAGAAAAGGGGAAAACCCATCAAACTGAAAAGTAAAGTTTACTCTCCAAAGTAATCCCCAAAGCTAACAAGGGGTCAATTCTACCCAATGCTTGGTTCAAATCCACACATAAAGAAGTTTCCTTGACAATTCTATCCATATACGACAAAATGGACGACAGAATTAGAATAGGAATGTTGGTAAAGTTGAACTTATTTTTTTGAAAAGGGTACCTTGGAGGCCACGAACGCAACTTTTTCAGTAACAAGACCGAAAACAGTTCATAAATAGCCAAAGAATTGGGTAACGAAACCGAAAAGTCAGGAAAGACAAGGTAGCGTATGAATAACTTACGGGAAGGAACTTTCTTAAAGACACGCTTGGCCATAAAATCTTGAAAGCGCTGACTGTAGAATCCTGGACGGTGAACAGAAACGGTATCCTGTAACCAGACAATAAATTATACACCAGCGACTTTTTTCAGTTCTACCAATTGTTTTGGTGTAGGTTTTAAATTATACTGAACAGAAGGAGAGAAAAATAACTTACCCCATCATGAATCATAGCCTTAAAAGTATGTTCGAGCTTCTTTTTCAGGCGATAGCTTTGCAAGATATCAATAATACCAATAAACAATAACAACCGCTCTCCTTTGGAATTACGGGCAGGGATTCCACCCGGACTATACAAAAGAAAACCGTAAAACTTTTGAATTCCGAGACGAAAAAGATTAAGTTTGTATTATGGGGTAAAAAAGTCAAGTATGGCAACTTACGGCACATCTTCTTCTTCATCAATGGGTTCAGACTCGGCTTGGATGCTTTCCAGCGCTGTGGAGTGGGCCACCAATCGCTGCCTATTGAGAGATCTACTTCGCGTTAAAGGCGGCCCGCCACCGGCTCCTAAAGAGGACGGTTCAGGCTCTTCATTGTCCTTTTCGAACTCTCGTCGCTCCTAGTCAACAATCTTTAGTTCCTGAAATTGGAAACATCAAAAGATTTTTACCTCTTCTTCAGCGTTTGAAATGAGGCTTTTTCTTCTTTCGGCGTCTTCTTTAGCCGCTAAATCCAAGTTGTGTATGCCGACTAGAAGACTGTAATCCATGATCTTAAAACTCTCCAAAACCTAAAGAGAACAATAAAAATCAGCAAATCAACCATACAGCTTTTCTGCTTTCTTCCAAATCACAAAGATTTCTTCCAAATTATGTATTTTATCCAACGTAAATTCATAATTTAAAAGGAAATCTTAATAAATAGAAACTTTTAATTACAATGACCGCCAAAGGCATAATCCAACTATGAAGTTATCTTTCTCCTATCAGTGCACTAGATCGCAAAGTAAGAATTCTTAACAGCGCGTGCAACTGCACATATGAATCAGTGCAAAAAGATATATGTTCCTAGACATACGCAAAATTACAGAAAACATTCTAAATGTCACGTCAACACCAAGACTGCCTGTGTCACACGGTTTGACTTTCATGAATTGAAACTATTCTAATATGCATTAAAATCTTTCGTTGGCTTCTGCTGATTTCAGTAACATCACTCTAAACCATGTTAGTTATAAAGACAAAGTGAAGAAAGAAGAAAAAAAGAAAAAGAATGAAGTCAACTTCACGGCTTTGAGCTCCTCAATAATGAAACGGGAGTAGGTCGTGTTTAATATGGGCTGCGCGTAAGCATTGGGGAAAACATTCGATTTGTGACGTCACGCTAGGTAAGTGCACCCACAACCAAGTACGCATCAGATTCTGTCAGCGTACACTTGGGGAAGAAAAGTTCGATTTTCAAGCGATAAGGATAACTAAATTCCACAATAGTGAGATGCCAAGAAAATGCTTGAACTAATCGATGTGGGGTTATAAATACTACTGTCAACGTCACTCAGGTTGACTTTCGTAATAAGCTAAAATGTTCGATTTTACAATTTTAAAGCTTGTCAACAAGGAAATGAGAGCAGATGGTTTTCCACCTTGGCAGCGTGTTGCCATTAGGTCAGAATACTCGATTTATGACGTCACGCGATATAAGCACACCCAACAAAGAAATTCGCATCGGGTTTTCCTTTCAAACAAGGTAAAAAAAAAATTCGACAATAAGCGTTAAGGAAGCCAAAAGGAATTTTAACAGTGAGATTTGAATACGAGTACAATTTTGTTCTCGAAGCTGGTGAAATCGCGTTTGCGTGACTTACAAATTGCCCCGTGTCTCGAAAAAAGACCATTCAACCTTAACAACCGAGTACGACACAGTTCACTTTTCTTTTATGTTTTGGATTAGCGGATACGGTTAAAATTGCATGCGGATGGCTGTGGAAGCGCACTCAAGGTTAGTTGCTTTTCACTCCGTGCAATTACTACATGTTTTCCTTGTCAAATGTGCTCTTTTTCCGCAGTGGTAACACGAGTCTCAAGTAATCTCTTCTCGGAAAACCGCGATGGATGGAAAGGAAGGATATGACTTGAATCTGAACAGCAAAAACGCCTTGTCAACAGTCAAGAAGGGCTTATGTGCCGAGATGTGTAAGCCGTTGGCCACACCATCGGATTATCTTATGTATTCTGTAACAACTGACTCGTTCTCTCCCACGTAGGCATATTAGCGCTTTTATGCTGCGACGCGTACGTTCTTTTGTACGTTTGTCTGCAAGTTTAGAAACCTTTCATGATTCTAATATTTCATAAAAGGACGTTCCCTTGTCAATTTATTTAAATAGCAAAACTGGGACTTACTCGACAATCACGCTGGATAGTTTTCATAAGTGCCGAATACGTGTCAGCTTCCAACATAATTCCTTCCGGATGCAATTCCATAAAATCCAGATCTTTGAAGACGGGGGAATTTTTGGAGCGCTCAAACTTGGAAGCTTTCCGTTTATACGTTGACCCTTTTAAATCGTATTTCTCGTGCATTTTTATGGTCGTCGGGAGTAAGTTGTTCATCACCACTATCCGCACGTTTTTGGAGTTACACTACGCATTGCAAAACAGAAGCCCCTCGTTAAAAATAGCATGTGACTAACATAATGTTTTAGCAAGTATTTTCCAAGCTCACCTGATAACAATACAAACCGAAAAACTTGGGCAGTAAGGTTCTAGGGTTAAAAGTCAGATTCTGTGCAAAATAAAGAAGTTTAATGTGCTAATTTGATTTTCTTTCCATTTTAGGACTCTTTTGTCTATTACCATGTAATAACCGGGCAGTAGCTTCTGCAAAAACTCGCCTTCTTTATGTTGGACTGTTTTGATGATAAACTCGTCGTCCGCAGAAAGGTAGAATATGCTGCCACTTGCACCCGGATTTGATAGCTCGATTAAAGGCTCGTTACAAAGTGATAACTAGCGAAGGAGTAAAATTAAAAATCCAAATTAGTATTCATATATTCATAAGAACAGTGACATTTCCTTTCTTTTTCGATCTTTACCAGAAAATCGTCAGGTTGGATCCCGAACAAGTCTCGGAAGTAACGGAAAGCGATGGGGGCGTAGTTCTTAAAACGGAAATCGGAATAATGGTGAGCAGGCGTAATGGAAGACCCATCTGAAGGGAAATATGTCGTTTCCACCGTCATAAAATCCTGCATGAGTAAATCGCGTTCCGGTTTGGAGGCCAAGCCACCTACAGCATGTCCAATGCCTAACTGAATCGAGCCCATGATTTGGCTTGTCTGGATCTTTTTGTAGGTGACCTCGCCCCCTTGCCCAACCCGTCGATGACCAATTTTGCGTCCACGATCAGGTCCCGTGCGACCTGGGCCACCAGGACGGGACAAACGAGGTGACGCTGGCGTTTTGGGGCCGTCAGAACTCGAAACACCTTGGGCTGCACTAATCTGAAATGGATTCAAGATGCGATTTCAGACATTGATAAAGATCTAACCACTTAATCAAATAGACTAATAGAAAAATCAGGTCAACTTACATCTAAGGGAGAAGGTCGTTGGCCATGTTTCTTCTCTTCATCTGAAAAATGGAGAGGACACCATTAAAAGTTACATAAAAAACAAGAAAGATCGTCAGCCGATAAAATGATCTCTTAAATGGCGTGCTTTTGAACAAAATAGGTGCCCCAGAGAAAAAGTCCGACGAGTTAAGCATTTTTTAACACAATCTCTCAGGTAGATAAGATTAGTGAAAGGGGAGGAGCGACGAAAATAACAGAAACAAATATCAGGGAAGATAAGTAGGTAACGTGCTAGAACTATGCATTAAAACTTCAGGGCGTCGATTTATTTGTAGTAGAAGTAATACACAAGCGGTTAGTGGTAAAGAGACTTCATTATTTAAGGATATATTTACTATCGGATTCCATAACTCCAGCAGACCCGGATGAGGTGCGGCTCCCTTGACGTCGAAGTGGACTATTTTGGACATCTGCACGATGGACTTCTATTATCCCAGGTTTCTGCACTTCACTGTAGTTAGAGGCCTCCATTGCGTTACACTAGTGTCATGTACAATTGCCTAAAGTGGCTCTACGAAATTCATGAAAACTCCCGTCTCGGGCACCCCAGTTTCGTTGGTAACTTGATGTCAATACATCCCATTCAAGACATGGCGGCTCTCAGAATCGATAACGTTGGTTGTAATCATAATCAAAACTGGTCGTTACGCCTAAAAAGCGAATGGCGAATGGAAACGACAGTCAAGAGCACGAATGAGAGTAACGGCCACAGAGTATACAGAGGGACACGCAGCCCTTTCCTTATGGGACGTTTGTGCGCAAGGATCCTAGTAACAAGGTTACCTCATGGGGGAACTTTGAATTTGAACTCGCCGAGCGTTCGACGTCACTCGGCGCAGAGCCAATCAGAGGCCTCCGCTGAAGGCATGGCGCTGCAAAGGAAAACAAACTTACAGTGGTGTTTTGGTCTTTAGTCCTAAGAGTTGATAGCATAAAATGTAAAACATGCATGCCGTTATTTATTATTGCACTGAGAGATTTTATTTCTTTATCACATGGGTTTTTATGAATCTCCTAGCTTGTAATTTTCTTCATTTTCTTGCACTTTTTCTACCTTCGCTTATAGAGGTTTTGGATAACTGGCTACCTAAGCCTTTTTCTCTTTCAATCATTGTTAAATTGCACCATTTGATCCTAATGAACGTCCTTAAACGAACGAAAGACTTTATCACTTCCTTTGGCAGTGCAGGGAATTTACTAGAAAGTGTTTGTGTTTAGATCTTTTTAAAAGTAGCGCATTAAGTCTGCTCTGAGTGACGTCATCCACGCGATGGCGTTAGCTGCTTCCACACGAAGGCGCGAGCTGATGAGGTAACCTTGTTTCTAAGATCCTTGGTTTGTGCGTACTTTTTGAAAGTCCCATGGGACAGAAGGGTTGGTCAAACTGGTCTAGCCTCCACCTTTCTCATAGCGGGAAATCTAAAAATGGGGTTTAAACGTAAATCGATAGCAATTTAGGTGTATCGATTTACGAGCTATACGTGCTAAACGAGTAGGAAAATACCACAGAACCACAGAGTATACTCTGCGCACAGAACCATACTTCTACAGATCAGACCCACGGTTTGCTTTCAAAATTTTTTTCGAAGAATAGAAGGATATTTTAAGAAAGTAAAAGCAAGTCGCTTGTCGGTTCCTCGTCAGAAAGACCCTGATCGCTAGTACAGGGTGGCCCGAAAGTCCTATAACACCTGGGTTCTTTTGCCTGTAAAAAAAACTTGCATGAAAAAAAAATCGGTGACGCCTGTTTAACATTCAGGACTCATCCCGGCATGTGACCGGGATAGTTGCCATCTTGCGGACCCTTAGCGAACCGCAACAAAGAAAAAAAGTCAGACCACTTTCGCTTGCAATTCTCAGTTTATTCAGAAAAATCGTATTTTATTGGTCTAAAACATCAGTATGAGATCCACCGTGATCCCTGCAAAGGAGAATACCACGCAATGTTCTCTGGTTTGCGTTTTTGAGCATTCTGGGGGTCACTTCTTTAAAGACGTCCCGAATAGCATTTTTCAGCTCGTCG